>JAVSCE010003675.1:0-249036 GCA_032199065.1 Smutsia gigantea | reverse complement strand
TATGTCAGCTGGGCTCTTTAAGACTTTAAAAAGAGAAGAAAAAAAAAGAGAAAAAAAGAAAAAAAGAAAGAAAGAGAAAAAGAAAAAAAAGAAAGAAAAGAAAAAACAAAAACAAAACAAAAAACAAAACAAAACAAAAAAAACAAAAAAATGCCCACCGTACGTAGATTCTGTGGGAATGCTCTAGGTGGCGCTATTGCCCCACTATTCAACAGCTGTGACTGTGCCGCTCCGCAGGTCCCTTTATCGCTCTGGCAGGGGTGGGAACGAATAGGAGGCTGCTGATCTCAGTGAGAAGTGTTAAGTATGGCTACGCTTCCTCAGTCGCCAGCTAAGGCGTCTGAAACTCCCCAGGACTCCCAGCCTGCTGGGCTGAGTGTGCTGGGGCGATCCGGCTCCTCCGCTGGGCTCCTGTCTCTTTAAGACCGCTGAAGAAAGCGCGCCTTTTTTTTTCCTTCCCGGGAGCCGGCTGCAAGCCCCTGGCGCGTTCCCCGCTCAGATCCTGCCCCTCTGTCTCTCCAATCTCCGCTGCACTGCGCAATGTGGGTCAGCGCTCCCCGCGCAGATACCCGGGGCTGGCTACTTCGCGGGGTGCACTTCCACTCCCTCCCGGCTCTGAATCCTCTCCTCCCGCCGGTGCGCTGGGGTGGGGGAGGGCTCGGGTCCCGCCGGGTCGCGGCTCCGTATCTTACCCGCCTCTTGGGGTGCCAAGTGCTCTCGGGTGTAGCTGCACGCTGTGCGCTTTCCTGTGTATTCTCGTCTCTCTTTTAGGAATAGATGTATTTTCGGTGTTTTCGTAGATAAATATAGTGTTGGGAGGAGATTTCTGCCGCCCTGCTCACACCGCCATCTTCCCGGAAGTCTTTATTAATTTTTTAAATATGAGATTCAACTAAAGAAGTTGAGAAAAAAGATGATGTGGCTTCCCTTTGCAACACTCTCCCCAGTCCCCTGGAAAAAAGAGGAATATATAGATAGCATAAAGGTTCTGATGAATTTTCTTGCTAGAAGGAGAAGTCAAGCCAAGCAGTAATGACCCATGCTTGGTTAGCTAGTAAGGCAGGTAAAAGAAACTCTGTTGAGACACACTGTCTAGATGTGTGTTAAGTTCTGTTGTTGAAGCTTAATTAAGGCATTCATAAATTAATGAACTGATTATGCTGGTGAGGTGTTCACCACACTCTTACCTCTTGGTGAGTAACTGGGCTCTTGAATGCTATAACCAATTAAATGGTAAGAAGTACCTTTATTTAAGAACAAAAGTTCTGATGGTCATGTCAACAGCAATAGTAATCTTCATTGAGCAATAGAAATAATTTCAAAATGAAAAATTCTCCTCTACTTGTTTTTATAGCAGATAAAAAAATATTGCTTTTTCTTTCATGATCTAATAGAGCATGAAAATGAATCTTTACTTTATGTTTTTGGATAACTTGATATTGTCTTACAGGTCACTGAGGCTCTGGTTTGGATTTTAATCTTTTTTATCCCTGCTTTTCAGATTGAATAATTTCTATTAATGTGTTTTCAAGTTCTTTGTCCCTTTCTTCTGCTGTTTCCAATCTTCTCTTCAACTCATCTAGTGATTGATTTTGTCATTCCATATATTGCAGCTCTTTAGTTTCAGAATTTCCATCTCATTTTTAAAACAGCTTCCCTTTCCCTGAGAAGTTTCCAGGGTCTTCAGTTACTATTTACTACTATAATACCTTAATTTGTCTTTGAATATATGTATTTGCCTCTTTAAATGTAGTTTTCCGCTAATTCCAATATCTTGGTCATCTAGAAGTCTGTTTCTATTGACTGCCTTTTCTTTTGACCTTAGGAACTATCTCCTGTGCCTTCACATGCCTAGTTATTTTTATTAAAATATGGTCATTATGAATAATACATTTTAGAGTCTTCGGATTCTGGTTTCTGTTATTTTTGGTTATTCTTTGAAGAGCACTGATTTTTGTTCTACCAGTCAGTTAAATTACTAGCTGTTCCCCCTTGACCTTGTGGAACATTAGTTTTAGATGTTGCTAGGTATGTCTATTTGCCCCTTACCTTGGAAGCCAATCTGTTAGTCCTGTAATACTGCCTTTTCTTCCAAGGGAAGCTTTCTGATATGTAAAGCCAGAGGTGTTCACTGAATCCATTTAACTTGGTGAGAATCAAAGTCCAAACCCTCCTGGTCAGCTTTTACATTCTTCCACAGACTGTTTTCTGCTAAGCTCACTGGAGTTTCTCCTGCGCACATACATTTCAGAAGTTTGCCTATGATTTGAGTGGCGTTTAAATCCAAATTTTGGGTCTACCTTCCCCACCCCCACCCCTACCGCCATACGTGGCTTCCTCTGTTCTGGGATTTCACTACCCTAATTTTCCAGATATTCTTCCAGCCTCTAACTCCATCCTTGAATACCTCAAGCCAAAACTACTGGGCTTCTCTGCGTGTCTTCTGTCCGCCCTGTGCTGTGTGTCTGAGTAGCGTCCTCAAAGCAATAGTCTTACAAACCTGATTCTCACCCTGTAAGTAAATGGATCCACTAGACTAGAACACTCTTCAGTTTCTGCCTGCTTTTAGTTACTTTCCAGTACCTTCAAATAACTGTGTGTGTGTGTGTGTGCGTGTGTGTGTGTGTGTGGTCCAGAGTTTATTATTGTTATCTGAGAAAGGCTTGCTCTGATGTAAGCTGTTTTCCATTACCAGCATCAGAACTCCCATTCAAGAATATACACTTAAAACTAGCTTTTTAGGCCATTCTTATGCACTCTAAAATTTGAGAGCTGCTGTTTTAGATAAACTTCTGTGCTTAACTTTATCTCTTAAGAAGTCATCTCCTTCACTGAAAAGAAGAATTTCAACTCTTTAGACACATTAGTTGCACTCCTTTAACAGTGCAAGTGAAATCTTACAAACATGATGACTATACTCTTCTGCGCGGTGTGCTCCTTATTACTCCACTTTCCCCACAGAACCTGTTTGTTGGAAATGAGAGAAATATTGCAATAGATTAGAAAGAATATAGTGTGGTCCCACAGTACTCAGGTGTTAGGTTTTAAATGTGATCATGCCTAAGGTAAATAGTCTAATAACATCAAAATTACCTTAGAAAATCCTATTAAATGGTGGCATATTTTTTTGTATAATTTGATACAGCAATTTTATACATATTAAATTTTGAAAACTACCAAACTAGACAAAAGAAGGTGGTACAAAGAAATTCTCTAAGCATGTGAGTGGACATTCAAACTATCCTTCTGTCAAAGTAACTACAAAATTAGAAGATGTGAATGGGGGATAGGTAGGGAATTCTTAAAAGGTCCTGTCTGCCTAGGCTATGCTTCATCTTGTGTTTTGGAATATGGCATGCTGACAATCAAAACTTAGCTCTACTACTTACTAGCTACGTAATCTTCAGCAATTTACTTAACCTTTCTGAACCTTGGTTTCCTCACCCATAAAAACTGGGCAGATATTACCTCTCTCTTATAATATGAATGCAAAGATGCCTGGAATATTTCCCGTCACATGTCAAATGGAAATGTCCAGGACTTTCCCTTCATCTAAGTGTTCCCCAAGCTTTGCTCCCAAAAGGTCCAGGCAAATGCATTTCTTACGATTGGTTTCCTAATAGCTCTATTTTTAGACACGGCAAAATTTTAATCAAAAACTTCAATTTAAAAACAAGGTAACCTTTTGAAAACTTTTATTGTAGTTTCCTCCACACGCAAAAGGAGGCATCATGATGGGTAATTTATAAGAGACTTAGGCAAGAAGAGAATAACCCTGATAATGGCAATTGTATCCTGAAAAGGGCTTAAGATAATGATGAGAGAATGTCTAACTCTGAAATTTCCACATAGAAATATACCAACTGCTGTGTGTATATGGAAGAGTGACAGTCCCATAATTTCCATATAGGATACAGTGAGGGGTAACAATCTTGTGTGCCTTTTGAGCAGATGGGAGGCAGAGCCATAAAACTGGATTTCCACAAGGTAATAAAAATAATTTTCCATATCGGAGGCTGGAAGGATATAGTTGTTGTTACACAGTTCTTGGAGGGAGGTGAAGCCCTCCCAGTGCTTCTCCTTTCTGTGCTGTCCCTGGAAGCAATGCAAGCCAGAAGACGGTGGAGCGGTAGCTTTAAAATATTGCAAGGAAAAAAAATGCTGTCTATCCAAAATTTTATTACCTACCTGAAAATGAAGATAAAAGAAAGACATTTTCAAGTATGCAAAAGTTGAAAGAATTAATCACCCTTGGAACTGCATTCCAACAAATATTTAAAAGAAATTCTTTAGGCAGAAGGAAAATATGGATCTACCGAAGAGTGCCAAAATATAGTAACTATTGTGAAATAGAAAAGACTATTTTTCCTGAGCATTTAAATCTTCTTAAAAGATAGCTAACTATGTAAAACAAAGATAATAAACATTTACTGTGGGGTTTATAATATATTTAGACCTAAAGTGTGTGACAACAACCGCAGCAAGACCAGAAAACAAAGAATGGGCAGTATGCCTTCGTAAGGTTCGCACTATGCTAGGATGTATGGTATCACTTAAAGGCAAACTATGGTAAGTTAAATTAAATCTTAAAGCAACTACTGAAATAACACAGCAAAATTATAGCTAATAAGCCAAAAGAAGAATATAAAATGGAATCATAGAGAATACTCAATTAATCCAAAGGAAGGGAAATAAAAGAGGGAAAGGGGAATAAAGGAGAAGTCTCAAATAGAATACAAACAGCAAGATGGTTAATTTAGCCCCAACAATAGCAATAATCACATTAAATGCAAATGGTCTAAATAGCCAAATTAAAGGCAAAAATTGTTGAACTAAAAGCAAGACCCAACTATACGCTGCTTAAAAGAACCCACGTTAGCTATAAAGACACAAATAGATTAACAGTAAAAAAGAAGGAAAATAGATAAATGATGCTAACACTGATTGATCAATGTAAAGCTATACTAATATCAGAAAAGAAAACTTCAGAACACGGAATATTACCATCATGTTCTGGATGGTATAAAATAATAAAAAGGATTATTTCATATTGATAAAGTGTTGAATTCAAGAGGCCATAACAATCCTAAATGTTTATGAATCTAATAACAGAGCTTCAAATACATGAAGCAAAAGCTGATAGAACTGTAAGGAGAAATAGAGAAACCCACAATTACTGTTGAAGATTTCAATACTTCTCTTTTAATAATTGATAGAACAGGGAGACACAATAATAACAAGAGCACAGAAGACTTAACATTTGTATAACATTCCACTCAGCATTAGCAAAGTAAACATTCTTTTCAAATATACCCATCAATTTATCAAGATAGACCATATTCTGGGCCATTAAACAAGTCTCAGTAAACTTAAAAGGGTTTGAGACATACAAAGTAAGTATTCTGATCACAATAGATCACAAGATAAATCAGTAACAGCAAGATCTCTGGGAAATCTCCAAACATTTGGAAATTAAAGAATGTAAGTCTATATAACCCAAGAGTAAAATAAGAAATTAAAATGAAAATTAGAAAGTATTTTAACTGATTTGAAAATAAAAGTGAAAATGCACCTTATCAAAATGTATGAGATGCAGCTAAAGCACTGCTTATAAGTAAATTTGTAGCAGTAAATGCCTACAGGCATATCACAGAGATATTGCAGGTTTGATTCCAGACCACTGCAATAAAATGAGTGGTTCCCAAGTGCATATAGAAGGTATGTTTACACTGTTCCATAGTCTATTAAGTGTGCAATAGCATTATATCTAAAAAATGTACATTAATTTTAAAATATTGCTAAAAAATGCTAACGATCATCTGAGCCTAATGATAGAGATACGAGCTAGATGATTAGGCAATAGATTATAAACAGTGAAAGGAAATAAAAACTTATGAGAAGTGGGACTGAATTTGGGAGGTATCTAAGATGTGGAATTGATATAACTTTATGACTTAGATAAGAGGAAAAGTTCAATAATCAGTTATCTGACTTGGGAGCTGCTTTAGACTGAATTTTGTCTCCCCAAATTCGTATGTTGAAGCCCTAACCCTCAATGTGACAGTATTTGGAGATAGGTATTTAGGAGATAATTAATGTTAAGTATGTTAAATGAGGTCATAAGGGTGAGGCTTTTATCAGATAGACTGTGACCCTATAAGAAGAGGGAGAGAGAGAGATCTCTTCTCCATTGTGTGAGGGTACAGTGAGAAGGTGCTGTATGCAAGCTAGGAAGAGTCTTCACTTGAAACTGAATCCTGTGGAACCTTAATCTTGGACTTTTCAGAACTGGAGAAAATAAGTTTCTGCTGTTTAAGTTACCCAGTCTATGGTATTTTATTATGACAGCCCAATCTGACTAAAACAACAGCTTATGGGGGCAATGGGGAAGGGGAGATGTGCATGCCATTAACACAGAACAAGAAGCAAATTGAGGCAGTATTATGAGTTCAGATTGGGATATGTTAAGTCTGGTGGACATTCACATGAAGAGGTAAACAACTGGAAATAACAGGTCTGAAGCTCTGGTGAGAGTTTGGCTGGAGGTATGTATTTGAGAACCATCAATAGGTGGCAGTTGAAGCCATGGAGATGGGTGTACAGTAGAGGAAGAAAGTCCAGCAATGGAGAAGAAATGCCTGAGACAGAAGAAGAGAACCATGAATGAGTGGTGACTCAAGCCAATGAGAGAATTTTGAATAAAGGTGATTAACAGTATTAAATGCTGCCATGTACTGGAGAAATGTCTGAGTGTCCAGCATGGCCCTTAAAACCAAGGACCCTACAGCCACACTAAAAAGAGAACATAAACACATATGAAACAATTAGGAAATAATTTGATTAGGGTGAGTTGTCTTATTAATGTAACAGAGAAGCGTAATAACGATTCATCCATTTATTCTGCAAACACTGAGCTCCTACTGTGTGTCAGACATTTAGTTGTTGGAGGAGGCAACTGGGCTTTTTAAAAAATATGACTTAGTAACGGGGGTGGGAATAATATTAGGTTAAGTGGAAAATTTTAAAAGCAGAGAATTTAGGTATATGGGGAGGGGGGTGAAGAGGATCCAGTCTTAACAAGAGTCCATTTGCGTAGAAGCCTGGCTAGGTGAGTTGGTGCCAAAGATTGGAGGGCTAGCGGGCACTCACCCGAGTGCCACTAGGCCACAAGTATTACTCCACTTATAATTTCTAGGCACTTGCACCTATGCTACAACAGCAAAGCAGAGGCCCCTTGGGTACAGCAATTGGGGCCATGGCTTTCTGCAGGCTTTGGACATGTGGAAAGTGCAATCTACATCCCTGGCCACGAAATACCTGTCCAGCTGTCATCATATATGAAGAGTAAATTCTTACAATGAGATTTTAAAGCAAAGCATAATCAGAGAAGAGCGTTAGGTATCACAACTCGCACGACCCTGATCTACACATGGGCTTTTTCCCATAGCAGGAGCAGGAGGCTGAGTGACCTCAAGAATCGATCATAACCTATATTGCAGTGGCGTTGGGTGGCCCGACTGACAGTCAGAAGTACGATCGGGTGGATAATATGATGAATAGTTGAGTGGACAAATTCGTGACGGATGAAGCACCGCAGTCTCTGAACAGGACCGGCCGACCGGGTAACAAATCGGCCTGAAGATACAGTTCTCATGATGGCCGGAAGAGGGCGCTGCGGATCGCCTCCGTCCGCAACTGTCAGAGACAGACCCGCGAGTACTCGGCTGCTAGCAGGAAGCCAGCGTTGGTTATTTCCCAGAAAACCCACAGCAGCAGCAAGCTCCCAAAAAGTGGCTGGAGTTTGTGTTGTGGCTACCTAAAACTTTGTTCGGGCTAAGTGACTGGGCCTGGGGGAAGAGTGGGCGGTTGGAGAGGAGAAAGGAGCCGAACTAAAAAACCCAGCTCTGCTGAGACTCCGCGGGAAACGTGACCACTCCGGGCGCGTGGGCTCCCACTGCTGGGGCTGCAGTTCGATAGGCGATGGAAGAAAGAGCTGCCGGTTTCGGCCCTCTAAAGCTGGATGCGGCTCCGCAGGTCCTGGGGTGAAACAAGCCGCGCCACAGCGAGGATCCTTCAGAATCACTGCGGTCTCAGCAACAGCTGCAAAACATTTCTTGGCGGCACCTCCGCGGGTGTCCCCGCTCCTTAGGATGGAACTTCCTGTCTGGCCAGCGTGTGGTAGAATCGCTACTGTCCGCTCTTTCGCCCGCTTAGAGGCTCTTAAGTATACAGTAACGAAGAACTGTGAGGAAATAGGAGCCGGTTCTCCGTAGGGCTCTCGCTTGGCTGCCGCATCGGTCTTGCGACGCCCCGCATCCGTCCCGCTGGTTCTCCGAGCGGCTGCAAGGCCCCCCGTGGCCCCACTCCCCAGCCCTATTTTGGTTTCTCTGCATTCCGAAGGGTTCTGCTAGGACTGAGTTCCCCTGCTCTCCCCTTTGTAACCCAGTCCCCAAATCCGCCCCTCCCTCAGACTCCTTCCCGCCAGGGGGCGCCTCTGGAGTTAGGGGAGGGTAAGGGTTAGGTTTGAACTGTGAAACATGAAAATAGGCAGGTTTTGAGACCACTGGTGTCAACCTCTTGGAGGGCTTCCCCTGACAGAGAAAGGGGTTCCTCACACCAGAGGCCTGAGTCGTGGGGGGGTAGGGGGGGAACACACTTCTCTTCTGCAGGACTTCGGGCTTCACGTGCAGGGCCTCGCCTCCATTCCAACTCCAGAGCGCGCCGTGGAGGGAGAAGGCTGCACGGGGGCCGCGCCCTTAGGTAAGACCTCGTCCCCCAGGGCCTGCCCAGAAGACAGTGCTTCAGGAGAGGGTCCCCAAAAGGAAGGTCGCCCTCAAAGACCCTAGACGGTCAAGCTGAGGCGGTGAGCAGTGGAAGGAACGTGCCTTAGCACCGACCTCCGAATCCCTTCCTCACAGTGATGCTGCGAAAGCCTCCTCGAGGAAGCCGCCTGACGGCAGTCCCCTGCACTTCCCTCAAATCCTCGAGAGATTCTCAATACCGGTGCCTGGGAAAAGCGCACAGAGGGATCTTGTGAGATCCTTCAGGGGGAGGAAGACGCCCTTCTGAGGGGGGCTCCGGGTCCTCTCTCCACTCCTTGGATCTCAGGATTGGAGAGTAGCAGCCTCCAGCGCTCTGCTTTCCCCTCCCTGGAGTTGCCTCGACGGCCTCCGTAAAGCCAGCTCAGCCTTGCTCTAGAGCCCGCACCTGGCTGAAGAGGACGCCCTCCGCGGGCCTGGGCTCGGGAGCAGCTTCAATGCTTAGTTAGACCCTGAATTCACAGTTTCTATAACTCCAAGATACAGAACCAGAAGTAATAACCCCTTCCGTTTGCTAGCGATTTTGATGATTTACAAACTCACGCACAGGATCTCATCCTTAAATACTTGAATCCCTAGTACAACCTGGAAGATACACGGGGCAAGTTATGACCATTTTTGCTCAGGAATCATGCTGAGAGGCTTTATTCCCTTCAACCAACATTTCTTGAGGCATTGGAGGATTCAAGGATAAACAAAACAGGGTCTCGCCCTGGAAGAGGGGGCCCAGAAAACAAAACCTTTGTTTACTCTGGCTGTGATGGGAGCAGCTCCCGGGTGCGGTGGAAACCTACAAGAGCTGTACCACAGCTACAAAGTGGCAGAGTCTGAGCTGGAACCCCTGGACACTGCTACTCAGTTGCACTGCCCATGACCCTTGAGTGCTTGAAGATTGAGAAATGATGCAAAAATCCACACACAAACCTTCATTACAACCTGCATCTACCTTGTTTTAAGTCTGGATTTTCAGGCATAGCACAGAGCTGGCACCGCTCAAGTATTTGTTGAATGAAATCACCAGTTGTGATAAAACTCTGAGCAAAGTAATACCACCGGGAAGCATGGTTCTCACCGCCCCAGGAGAGGTGAGAAGAACCATGGAGAAAATTAGAAAAACGGGGGAAGAGAGGGAATTCTCAACTCCCAGCCGGTCAGAGCTACAGACCCCAAATTAGCCTTCTAAATAAGCCCTCTCTTCTAAATTCTCAGTGTCCCTGCAGGGAGAGAGGGCTATTTCCCTTCGGCCAGGCGGGTGGTGAGCAAGGGCTGATGGCAATGCCCTGCATCCCGCCCGCCCCGGCCTCGGGGCTGCTAGATTCTGGGCCGAGCCAAAGCAAGCAAAGCAGAGCGGGGCCGGGATCGCGGCGGCCTTCTGTGGCCGCGCCAGCGAAAGCTCCCTGAAAGGCCAGATATGGACGGTTTCCTGCAGCTGCCCAACCACTCCTGCCCCACCAGGGAGCGAGTTAGTTCAGGGATAAAGGGAGACGCGCAGACCCAATGGGGTGGACTCAGGATTTCCAGTTCTCCCTGCAGCCATGGAGAAATTACTGGTTTAACTAGGGTGACCGCTCTATCTGAGATGAGTCCTGAGGCGGCTGAAATAAAGGACACTCTTTGGTCAGGAAGAGGTGTTGGGGTCAGAGGAATGAGTCTAAAGGCCTCTGCTTGGAGATGCCCGGAGATATGCCTGTCCGCCTTTTCCCCTCACGATGCTTTGGTCTTCAGCGCATATGGAAAGTGCGGAGCGCTGTGCATAGACGAAGGGGCAAGGGTCCAAGAGGCACAGGGACGGGTGCGGCAGGGCGCTATAGAGGCCCAGGCGAGGTCTGGGCGCGAGCAGGGGCTGGTGCGCGCGCCTGTGGGAGGAGGTTGCATCCCAATCTTGGTTGCGCGGAAAGGCTGGCGCAAGAGCCTTTGCACGAACCCGCGCCTCCAGTTCCCGCTCCTGCTTAGCTCCATGACCCATCACCAGCTGAGTGACTCGGGGTCCTGGTCGTGACTGTGAGCCTAGAGTGGGGTGGGGAGCTGCCAGCCACGTGCGCCCGGGCCTGCTGTGGAGCTGGAATGAGGCAAAGGGAAAAGGAGCCACGGCTCCGGGACTGTGCACGATTCACCCAACTCTTCCCTTTACTCAGACACAGGGCCTTAAAAGGTGGGAGTAGGGGGGATACTAATGATAGCAATACAGAAATCTCCAGAGCTGGCGCTGAACTTAAAAAATTTTCCAAAGCTTTCAAAGCACTTTCATGTGCCAGATATCTCTGAATCTCACAAAACCCTGGGAAGAATTACCTCATTTCTAAATGGCATTGAGACTGGGAAAGGTGTTTCTTACACTTACCAATAATACGAAATAATGGAGAGGGAGAGAGAAAACAAAGAGGGGTGACTGGGAAACCCACCCCGCATTGGCATTAAGATCTCAGTCGAAACACTGGCCCGGGGCTGCTTGCAGACAACATCTGTATTGTTTTGTTCACTTTCCTCCTCAGCTGTTCACTCGAGCCCGGCGTTGTCTTCCCTCCTTGCTTCCTGGGCTTGGACATCAATCACATTGACCATAACGCGGTTGATGGGGCCTTAGAGCGCCCCCCAGAGAAGTCCCTCGGAAGGAGCCGGCTTGGCACCTGTCTTTCGCAGCACAGCGGACAAGCTCGTCTCCGCGCCCAGAGACAGGGTTGCCTGCCCCAAGCCGCCAAGGGGGCGGCCGCACGAAAACGTGGGCCCGTGAGGGGGGTGAGGGGGCGCCCTGGGCTTTCTCTCCCCCTTGTAAAGGGCGTAGGTGGTAAGGAGAGCGTATACGAGTATATAAGTTGGCTTTGTAATGAGGGAGTGCAGAGTACTCCTCAAGGAGAGGATTGAAATCTTAAAATAAAAAGCCAATAAACAAAACAACTTTCCCTACTACAATTGCTATTAATGGAAAGGGCGCCTAACCTGCTGAATTAAATCGTTCGAAAGTGCCTGTTCATCATCGGGAGCTCCTTCTCCACAAGGAGGGGAGAGAAAATGTGAAAACAAAAACCAAATTCGAGAAGCCTCCTTAACCGGCCCCCGCCGTGTCTTAGAGGCCCCTGCCCTGCCGGGGAGCGCTCCGCCCTCCAAGCTCTCAGCGCGGAGAGGAGGCTAAAACAGCCAAAGAGAAAACAGAACAACAACAAAACGTTTAAAATCTGACTGAGAAAGAGGGAGTGGGTCTCAGAATCTGCTGCCCAGGACTCAGCTCAGGCTCCGTAGTCCACTCGGCTGGAGGCCCGGGCCTGGCCGGAGCGGATCCGCGGCGTAGGCCTCCCTCCCGGTTGGGGAGTGCAGCCCACAGCTCCCCCTCTGTAGGCTCCCAAGGACCCTTCAAGGCGCTGGGCTCACACTTGAAGCCTGGGAACGCGCGGACAGGAAACCCACTTCCTCCTAAGCAGTTTCTTGCTCTCGGATGAGAGGCGCCCAATTGAAGCAGAATGATCCTCATCTACTAATATCCAGCGTGGCCACAAAGCGACTGGCCATTTATGTCCCCACTTTAAACAAAGATATTTGGTTATTCCCGGGTAAGCAAGTGCACTTTTGCATGGCTGAGCTCCGGGAGGAGGCGAGCCTCAGCCCAGCCTACCGCCCGCTAGGCTGCTCGCGCCTCCGGATTCGCCCCTCCCGGCCAGCTGGTCCCGCCGGGGTTCAGGCTCAGTTCCGCCCCGCAACAGGCGGGCGGGCACTCACGACGCTCCCTGCCCGCGCCCTCCCTGAAGCATCAGAGGGGATAACAGCGTGGCCCCGGGCTCAGGTGCTGGGGCTGTGATGTCCTCGGAAAGTCAGCTCCAGCCCCAGATCCCTGCGTGTCCGGGAGATGGGCGAGGGTCGGGGACACCAGGTTTGTTCGAGGTGGGGCAACTTCTGTGATGGTCCCTCGCGTTAGTGCCCCCCAGCCTTGCAGTTTTGGCCACCAGTTGGTGTGCTTGTCTTGCCCTGGGGTGGGGGTGGGGAAAGGGAGCTGCGTGTGGGTTAGGGGGGTCATGATGCAGAGGGCCCGGGCCCACTGACAGGACCCTGAGCTGGGAGGAGGAGGACCCCGGGATCTGGGACAGCCTCTCGGAAGCAGCCGATCCCCTACTTAGCGCCCCCTCTGCCGGCTGGGATTCTCCCTCGGGTAGGGGGAAAGGGGGCGGGGAGCAGAGGTGTCCCTCTGACGGCGACAGAAGAGGCAGACAGACAGACACGCAGACCAACAGTGCGGCCCCAGGGTTCGTCCCCAGACTCTCAAGCTCATTCGGTGGCGACCGGGGCTCTGCGCCGCGAAGCCGGATGTGGTCCGGAGGCAGTGGGAAGGCGCGGGGCTGGGAGGCCGCGGCGGGAGGGAGGAGCAGCCCCAGCAGGCTCAGGTGAATCCCCGACCCTGTCCCTTGGCCCCCGCCCTCTAAAGACCTGTCCGCGCCGGCGAACGCCGACTGTATTGGAAAGTGGTTCGCAACTTCGCAAGTTGGTTGCAAAGCAGCATTCACCTTGCTTCCTCCCCACCATCCCGCCTCCTCGGCTACTCCCCACCCCACCTCTTGCCCTCCCCTCTCTCGGTTCCCTCCTTCTTTCCCTCCCCGCCTCCCCCACACCCCGCGCGCCGCTCGCACCCCACAAAAAAAATGGGGTGGGGTGTCCAGGGGAGGGGAAAAGAAATGCTTTAGGTCGCGTCTCTGCCTCTCTCTCTCTCCCTCCCTCTCTGAGACCTAAAAATCCTGACAAGTGAAACTTAAAGGTGTTTACCTTGTCATCAGCATGTAAGCTAATTATCTCGGGCAAGATGTAGGCTTCTATTGTCTTGTTGCTTTAGCGCTTACGCCCCGCCTCTGGTGGCTGCCTAAAACCTGGCGCCGGGCTAAAACAAACGCGAGGCAGCCCCCGAGCCTCCACTCAAGCCAATTAAGGCGGACTTGGTCCACTCGGTTACGTGTACATCCAACAAGATCGGCGTTAAGGTAACACCAGAATATTTGGCAAAAGGAGAAAAAAAAAAGCAGCGAGGCTTCGCCTTCCCCCTCTCCCTTTTTTTTCCTCCTCTTCCTTCCTCCTCCAGCCGCCGCCGAATCATGTCGATGAGTCCAAAGCACACGACTCCGTTCTCAGTGTCTGACATCTTGAGTCCCCTGGAGGAAAGCTACAAGAAAGTGGGCATGGAGGGCGGCGGCCTCGGGGCTCCGCTGGCGGCTTACAGGCAGGGCCAGGCGGCACCGCCGGCTGCAGCCATGCAGCAGCATGCCGTGGGGCACCACAGCGCCGTCACCGCCGCCTACCACATGACGGCGGCGGGGGTGCCCCAGCTCTCGCACTCCGCCGTGGGGGGCTACTGCAACGGCAACCTGGGCAACATGAGCGAGCTGCCGCCGTACCAGGACACCATGCGGAACAGCGCCTCGGGCCCCGGATGGTACGGCGCGAACCCAGACCCGCGCTTCCCCCCCAGTAAGTGAGGCCGCCCCACTGCGGGGCCGCGGGCTGAGCGCGGGAGGTACGGGGAGAGCCTCCGGGAAGGCGCCGCGCCTGCAGGCTGCGCGCTGGGCATCAGGGTGGGCGGCCCGGCAGCGGCGCCAGGGAGTCGGGCGCGGGATTCCTCTCCGCTGGGCTGAGGGATCCGAGGAGACACTTGGTAACGCTGGAATACTGAGGGCAGGTACTGGTATTCTGCTTCTCCCAGATGCTGCCGACCGGCAGCTCTGCTCCGCGCAGAGACCTCGGAGTGCCGAGAGAGGCACCCCCCACCCCCAACTAAGGGAGCCAGGGCATGCGGGGCGCTGAGAGGCGCGGCCTGGCGGGTGGGAGGCTGCCCTGCTGCGACGCGCTCAGGCGTCCGGCCCGCGGTCCCTCTGGTGTCCTCACTGGGCTGCCAGAAGGCAAAGCGTCGGGGTGGGGGGGGGGGCTCTAGCTTTCAAAAGTGAGCACCTCCCTCCCCTGAACTCCCAAAGTTGGGGGTCTACCGTAGGACCGCAGCCCCTGGCCTGGGCCCCGTTCGCCGCCTGTGGCCCGCCAATCCCGAGACTCCGGCGGGGCTGGGCAGAAAGGAAGAGGAGCGGACTTTCTCCACTGCGCTTTTTGGGTGGAGCATTGAGACTAAGCGAGGTAGCCGGGGTTGAGGAGGGGAGCTCTCCCGTAACCCCTCGACGGCATGTCCTGGGGCCAGCGCTAGCGATCCCAGGCGGCGGGGCCTCTCAGCGCCTCGGTGGCCTCGGTGAGGAGGGCGCCGTCGGGGCGGACTGGGCCGGCCAAGGGCCCGAGAGGCACAGGTGGCCTGGCCCGGCCCGGCCCCGGCCGACCCTGTGCGTTTGTCGCTTACAGTCTCCCGCTTCATGGGCCCGGCGAGCGGCATGAACATGAGCGGCATGGGCGGCCTGGGCTCTCTGGGGGACGTGAGCAAGAACATGGCCCCGCTGCCAAGCGCACCGCGCCGGAAGCGCCGGGTGCTGTTCTCCCAGGCGCAGGTGTACGAACTGGAACGACGCTTCAAGCAGCAGAAGTACCTGTCGGCGCCTGAGCGCGAGCACCTGGCCAGCATGATCCACCTGACACCCACTCAGGTCAAGATCTGGTTCCAGAACCACCGCTACAAGATGAAGCGTCAAGCCAAGGACAAGGCGGCCCAGCAGCAACTGCAGCAGGACAGCGGCGGCGGCGGGGGCGCCGGGTGCCAGCAGCAAGGGCAGCAGCAGTCGCCGCGCCGCGTGGCCGTGCCGGTCCTGGTGAAAGACGGCAAACCCTGCCAGGCGGGCGCGCCCGCTCCTGGCACCGCCAGCCTGCAAGGCCACGCGCCACAGCAGGCGCAGCAGCAGGCGCAGGCCGCGCAGGCGGCGGCGGCGGCCATCTCAGTGGGCAGCGGTGGCCCCGGCCTGGGTGCACACCCGGGTCACCAGCCGGGCAGCGCGGGCCAGTCTCCGGACCTGGCGCACCACGCCGCCAGTCCCGCAGCGCTGCAGGGCCAGGTCTCCAGCCTATCCCACCTGAACTCCTCGGGCTCGGACTACGGCACCATGTCCTGCTCCACCTTGCTATATGGTCGGACCTGGTGAGAGGACGCCGTGCAGGGCCTAGCCCAGCGCGCTGCCTCTTCGCTTCCTCTCCTGCCCGCCACACACCACCAACCACCCGCAGCTCCATGTGCTTCGACTTTTCTTAAGAACCTGTCCCGTTTAGACCAAGGGAAAAATCACAAAGGCCAAACTGCTGGACGTCTTTCTTTCTTTTTTTCCTTAAATTTGGGGGGGAGGAGGGTTTAAAGAAAATAAAAATAACCAAGCAAATCCAATTATTTAAGGAGTCTTTAAACAGAGAAGGACATAACAAGAACAGCTTTGGGGGTGTCACTTAGGTGACTCAAATGGGTTTCCCACGCTTGGATGGGGTACAGTTTGGAGAGGGCTCTAACCGCTGACATGGCTCTGGACTCCAAAGATTGCAAATTTCATTCTGGGTACACTTATGCCAGCAACGTGGGCTCTCTTGTAAATACCAAGATCTCTTTCGAAGGAGAGAGGAGGGCTGGGGAGAGGAAAGACTTCCACAGAACCTACTTGTCACTGACACAAAGGAAATGTCCCCGCCTAGAGCCCTCTGGCCACCCAGGCTCAGCCTGGACCGGCCCTGGATAAAATTGTTTTATGTTTGATGTAAACTTGTAGCTGTAAAACGCTGTCAAAAGTTGGACTAAACACCTAGTTTTTAGTAATCTGTACATTCTGTTGTAAAAAAAAATAATGACCCCAGTCCCCATCCCCGGCCCATCATATTTTTTATGGGCATTGACAAATCTGTGTATATTACTTGGCAGTTTGGTATTCTCAGCGTCAGTCTTTTTTCTGTTGTAACTTATGTAGATATCTGGCTTAAATATAGTTCCTAAGAAGCTTCTAATAAATTATATGAATTAAAAAGATTCTTTTTCTGATCAAAAAAAACATCTTTTGTTTGGTTTTGATTTGGCTTTAAATGGCATTTGGGAGGGGTTTCATTGCTTGCTTGATGGGATTTGAATTGTTTGGGGCTCAAAGGCTCAAAAGCTAACTGGGCCCGGGGTCCTTACCCCACGGGAAGAAGGAGTTTTGTTCTGCTTCCAAATTGAGTAGAACCAAACTTTGAACAATTCTGGGAGTCAGCAATAAAGAGGAGAGAAACTAAACTACTTCCAGTAGGCGGGAAAGGGAGAGAGGTAGAGAACGACACCAAAGGACTAGTTTTCAGGGCCGGCCTTCTGGGTTTTTTTTTTAATGCCCTAAGTATGTATCACAATCTTGTACAGATGAGCCCACATTTTAAAAGTCAGCCAGGAAGACCATTTTAACTCTGAATAAGTAGTCATTGTTACTAAACAGATTGCTTCTGTCCATTTAAAGATCAATACTTTATTTCTAATCTACAGCTAAGACTGTCAGAATTAGAATTTGGTGGGGGCCTGTTTTCGAAAGTGGGAAGTTATTACCAGTTTTGTCTCTGCCCTAAAATAGCTATCCTCCCTCCAAGTCCCAGCTTCTCCTGGACTCTCTGGCCTCAGGAGGTGTCCCACTGGCCTGCTGGCCTGAGGACACCTTGGCAGGAAGTTGGGAGCTGGGCTTTTGCTCTTTGTTTCACCAGTTTCCATCCCTGGCTCCTAAATCTTTGTAACAACGAATCTTTCTCCTGTTCCCCACTCTCCACCTCTTCCTGCCCCTCCCCACCCAATAACAACAACAACAAAAAATCACTTTTAACCTGTCTTCCTACCTCTGATTTCCTGATCTCTTTGGTGTCCAGAGGTGGCTGTCACGGAATTCTTAGGGCTGCCCTGGGGAGGGGAAGAGGAAAGAGTAATTGTGGACAGAAAGAAATCCTAGTCCCTAGACACACTGCTGTCCATTGTGTGTCACCCTTGACAAACCTACCCAGGGAAATTGGCCAGAGCAGGCTGAGGACAGGTGCCCCCAGCACTTAGCCGGGGCCTGGAAGAGCCGCATTGTGGGGGCTGATTCGTATTTGGAAAGGACTTACTCCGTGCCTAGAGTCCAGCTTTCTTCCCCTTCCTTGCCTTTCTCTTTTCATCTCCTTCTGTCTCCATCTCTCTCCCTGACCTCCATCTCAGACCCCAGAAACTCTGAAGAAATTCCCTGGCCTGGGGCCTTGCTCCACACCAGCAGGCCTCTGAGTTGACTTCCTGGGGCTCCTCCCCTGGGGTGCCTCAGGGCTGGGGGCTGCCATGGCTTCCCCGATGTGGCTGCTGAGATGTGGTTTCTTGGAGATCTGAAAGTGGGGCTGATTGGATCTCAGAGTGTGCTGTTTGTGGGAAATCTCAGCAGGCCCCATATTTTGGAAAACAACTTTTAAAAATCTGTAAAGTCTGGACACTTGTTTTGGAATGGGTGGACAGTGGTCCCTGGACAGATGTATAAATGCTCAAGACACCCAGCTCAGGCCAGGTGCTTGGCAGGGAAGGTGTTTGGCTCTGTGGTCCCAATTCTCTGAGGTGGAAGCTTCCACTCATTCTGCCCGGTGCCCAGCCCAAGTCTGGGCATGGCCCAGGTGGCAGTTCCGAGCAATGGCCAGGGCTGCTTCGCCTGCCCATCCTAGCCCCGAGCCCGCCCCTGAGTCACAATTTTAGTGTGCCACGGTACCCTGGCCTTGTCACCTTCGCCCTGGATGGGGATGCTATCAAATACATTCTACTCCCCGTCGTCCAGAGCCGGCTTAATTTGAAATCTGTTTACTGTCCTGGGGAAAGGTGAATTCAGCCGGGTCTGCTGATGAGGCCGAAAAAAAACAGGATCTTGGCCACTTGTCCAACACGCAGGGGCCCGCCAGGTCCCGCTCCTGGCCGGGAGAATTCTGCAGCTGCGGGAAAAGCCCTGGAACTCAGTCTGAAGCTTTTCGATAGGAAAATAGGTGAGCGCTGCGCGCAGGGAAAGACAGAAGCCTGGGGTCACCCGCCATCCCCACATGCCGATCAGCCTCATTTTGGCGATCTTCATCCTCTCCCCGAATAGGCCTCCTCCAGTTCTTCAGCATCTCTGGCCCGGGGCGGTTCTGGCATCCCCTGCAGAGGAATCAGCCTTCTGAGGATGCCCCGGGCGCTGAAGTGCCTGGAAGAGCTGGAAGCTTCCCCCACGTGTGGGGGCAGCACGGTTCGCGCCGAGATCCGGGAGAGGCTCAGCGCCCCCGCCTAAGCACCCCACCCATCCCTAGGCTGGGACGGCTGCGGGGAGCGGGGGAGATTTTGCAGACAGCATCCCCCCCTTCCTCCTCTCCCCCACCCCCACCCCGCCATGTAAACACGGGGACTTTCTCGAGAGCCCTGGAGAGCGGCTCTAGTGGCTCCGGGGCCTGAAACCCCAGGCTTGGCGTGTTTGATGTTTAGCATCCCAAAGCGGCTCCCCAACCCCGCCCCAGCCTGGGAACCCGGAGCTGTGGGTCGGGGAGATAGGAAAGAAACCCTCTGTTGCCGGGGAACTGGGCCGGGTCCAGAGGAGGCCAGAAGAACGGGAGTGAGCTGTTCCGAGCTGGGGAGAAGGGGGCCTGGGCTGCGGCCTCCCCAGCAGGGGCTCGGGCGGGTTCAGCTGGAGTCCTCCAGGCCAGGGGCCCGGATGGGGGCAGGGAATGCCTCCGCAGCCCCGGGAGCGGCTCTGGGAGAGAGCTGGCCCCGTGGGGAGTAGCTTGGGGCCCGCGAGGGAAACCAGAGCCAGGCCGGAGCCGGCTCCGCGGGACGTGCTCGGGCACTTACTCCTGGAGGCGGGGGAGGCCCTGCCCGCTCCAGTCCAAGGGCCTCGCCGGAGGCAGCTCTTCTTCCCCGTGCGTAGGGCTTGGCCTTTCCAAAGGAAAGACTTATTCGGGAGCCTTCCAAGGGATTTTAAAGCGTCCTTGGGCAGGGAGAGGCCTAGGGCTGCCATGGAGGTCTCCGATTTTGAGACCTCAAAGAAGAATTCTCAGACTTTGGAGGCCGCTCACTCTCCGAGCGCGTTCAGCGAAGGGCGTCGGTGAGGGGCTATCTCCAGGCGCGAGCGAGTGCACAAAAGGTAGCGCGAGTCTCTTCTCAGGCGACTCCAGATAAGAGGAAATGAGAGCGGGTTTTTCTGACTTCCAACTCATTAGGGACCAGGTAAGGTCAACGCTTTCTCTATTATGTCTTTATCTTAAAAGCGGGTCAATTTAAGATAAGGGAAAAAAATCCAGGATCTTCGTGAACCTTGCTGATAAAGACTGACCCCTTTCCAGAACTAAAAGCTAGCCAGGCAGATATTCATTTTCTATAAACAAGAGAGTTGTAAGAAGCTGCCATGAATTCTGATCGCATGTCTCCAGTTGCTCTCTAGACATCACCCCCCACCCCTAATTATTAGAGCTGGGAAGCAGAGTAAGCCTGGAAGCGGAGTGAGCAGGGGTATTATTTGTGGAGAAATAGAAAGCCTGTGAATCTGAGATGATAGGCTCTAAGGCATGGTGTGCTGGTTTGTTTCAAATGCTTCTTTCAGAATGGAAGGGAAGTGATAGGCATGGGTATTGGGAGGGATGATGCTGAATATTTTCCTTGTTCAGCCAGGTCCCTATAAGATGGTGGACACCAGCTTCCTCTGGCCCTCCTTGCCCTCCTGGCTGGTGCGGTTTTGATTGTGCAATTACGTTCTTGCAGCTTCAGGCCACCCTCTGTGGGGCCCAGATTGGGCTCCTGTCTCAACTTGGAACACAGAAAATTTCTGGTGCCTCTGTGGCCAGTAGCCTCTGGAAGGAGTGTTGTCCTATCCCCTATCACCCTCAGTGGTGAGCTTGTCCACCCAAGTGGCTGGAGGAATTGGGTATGGATGGGAGTAGAGGAAAGGATGTGTTGTATTCAAGGAGAAGGCCAGGGTCTGCAGCACCCCCATCCCCAGTAGTTGGGTTTCTGAACTCCCCTTGATGATTTTCAAAGGAATGGAGGAGGAGGAGATTCAGCAACTTGACAGCACAGTTTCTGTCTCATCTGAAGCCACAGCTGAAGAGGCTGGCTGCGTTTCTCCCTGATAGTGACCTAATGCCCTCCTTGGAGGGCATCTAGGCCTGGCCCCCAGCCTTCTCATTTAATGATGTTTCCCATTTGGTCTCTGCTTCCTAAACATTTGTTGTCTTTGTTATTATGATATGTAGCAAAGTTTTGGAAAGGGTGAGATTTAAATCCATTTTCCTGCTTTCTTTTTTTGGTTACTTGCAAGACACTGCAATAAATGTGCAATGAATGATAAATCAATCATTAGTGCTCTACTTGAAAGGAAACATTTAAAAAATAACAGGTAATACGACTTGCTAAAAAGAACTCTTTCCTCCAACAAAATGTTCACATTTGAGTCTCCCCACTCTGTATGTAGGTATAAGTGGTTGCACACACTTGCTGTTGTATATATTGTAGAAGTATATACACATAAGTATCTATCTTATGTATCTATTTTATGATATTCAAAAAGAAAAAGTTTAACATAGGATTCTCTTAAAGAGGATTTTACACAATCTGATAAAGTTGAATGCATTCATTACTTCAACTGCTACATGAAACCAAGTCCCCCTTTTAAAAAATCAAAGAAACAAAAATTTTCTTTAGTTTTGTCCACTTTAAGTTGGAATGGTAATTTATTTTCATGTGACCCTCTGGAGAACTAATTATGTTCTGGGGAAATATTAAATTTTGTTCTTCAAAATGAACTTGTTGCCTGAGACACACAGCTGTGATATTTCTTGAAGCAATCTGTAACAAAAATTGTTGTCATTTGCTGTACCTACATCATCTGCTAACATAAATAGTTAGTATGAACACCCACACTACTACAAACACCACTGACAGCTAACACAAACAAGTGGAAATGTTTCTGCCCCTCGTTTGTATTCCGGCCTTCACAGAATAGTGGAAATAAGAGGGTGGGTCTGAGTGTAATCCCACTGCAAGAAAAAGTCAAACTTTTCCTCTTCCCTCCTCCCATTTTGTACATTTTCAGCAATCCTGTCTTTGAATTCTAGATGGAATTGTCATTAACACCAGGTTGTTAGTGTAGGGTTAAACATTGCATTTCTATGGCTTTGGGTGATTTTTTATAATGTAATATCTACAAAATCACAGATGTCAGGCCCTGAAAAGTGTCCTTGGATATCCGTCCCCAGTGGCCCTGCCCTGGAGCCATTCTGCGGGAAACCACCCAGAATGGCGGCTTCCACCTTGCCTAACATTCTCCCTTCCAATACTAGTGCTTGAAGGTACCCAAAGCTCTGGAAAACAAGGGTTTACTTGGTCCGCATGCTACCGATTTACCTGATCTCCCCTGCACGCCCGCGGCTGAAGGGCGCGCGCAAATGTAAGCCTGGGAATTACCGTAATGACAGGAAAAGGATTGAGAGCCGGTTCCTCTGAGCTGGCTTTTCGCTCTGCTCTAACCTAGGAAAACAGGTCAGAATCTGGCTATGACTGTGTATACAGTGAACCCCGCATAATTGGGGTTCCTTCAGTTGCCCCTAGAGCCCCAGATTTTAAACAGACTTGGACGGACAGGCTTTTTCGAAGGAGACGCTGAAGCCGCAGAGGATTAAACCTCTCTCCCCGCCTGGCCACTCGCTGGTGCCTCGAGGTCTGCAAGGCACTATTTCCTGGGAGGGGACTAAGGTGGGGACTAAGCAATGACGGCTTCTTCCTCCCCTTCTGAGTGTGCTTCAGAAGGAACTGCAATACTTGCATCACAGGCGTGCGCAGCATACATCTCTGCCTTTTGCCAGGGCAGACAGAAGTTGTAGCTAGTTCATTAGTACGCACCAACCTGCAATATTAACTGAAATGTTGATTACTGCTCCGTGGCACAATCTCTGAGGCTAAGGCCTGGGTGTAGTCAATTTTGGAAGTGCCGCAATGACCATCTCTACAACTCACACTGCAGAAAAAGCTTGGATATCTGTTTGCACCACTCATTGGCTTCATACTGAAATCAAATGGGACAACCTTTGGAAATACTTAACAAAAAGCCAACCCACCCACAGCCATAAACTAGCACTGGATGGAGGTAAAGAGAAAATAGTTAAGGTCTATGTAGTATACAAGGATCTTCATGCATCTCTAAACAGTTGATATTAACCTTCCTGTAAGAACTGTTTCCTAACTAGTACAAAGCCACACCACCCCAAATTAGTTGTTGCAAATTCTGACATGGTTAAATCCTTAGATTCTGTTGGGTGGGTGTCTGTGGAAGCTGCCAGTTTATGTGTATGTAGTTCTGTTCATTGGTAAGAAAAGAGAAGAGAGGAGAAGAAAGGAAAGAGGACTGGATAGGAGGTGAGGGAAGAGGAGAGGAACAACTGAGCCTGGTGAAAGTTTGTGGGTTTCTACTGGTGTGTGTGACATCCAAGTCTTGCTAGTTATAACTGGTCTTTGGGTCAGAGTGTTGGAGCAGGTGGATCCGTGTGTGGTGTTTAAGGGGTGATGCTCATAGGGAGAGTGGGCGAGACTGCTGGAGGCAGTGTATGTGCCGTGTCTTGCATTGGGCCGGTAACACAATGGCAACCTAATTTTCTAGGCTGAAATATGCTCAAACGGCAAAAAAAGTTGCAAAATAGATGAACCTCCCTGAGCAGGGAATGAGCTGGTTACAGAGGTCTGCAGCCATCATCCTTTTTTCAATACATTTGAAACAAGAGGATCTAGGGAGTGATTCCGATTCAATACACATAATCAGTTTGCAAGTCTTATTTCCATTTGAAAACAGGGCCATTTGCAATCATGAGAGCCGGACACGCTGAAAGATGCAGAGCGTTTTCCGAGCAGATGATGGGTGACAGAATCTGCAGGCAAGCACTAAATATTTTCTTCTAGCCACAGACCTTATGCATCAGTCTTTAGTTCCACTGTATTTTAAATCCAATATTTCTGTTGAATATATAACTTAATTGCTTAGAAAACCGAGACTGCGTGGTTGGAGAGAAAAAAGCAAAAACAAACAAAACGACCAGAAAGAGGGGAGAAACCCATGTTCGTACTTCTTGGTGCTGGTACTCTTCATTGTGAAGGGTACGCGGGTAAAAGATTTATTGGAAATTCGAACTTGTTTTTAAAAGAAGGGTTGCCAGAAAACGTCGTCGGGGCTCAAATACACGGGTGGGGGCCGCGAAGCCCTGTCCCCGGGTGTGGCGGGGCCGGCGGGGCGTCTGCGGGGCCCGGGCGCAGAGCTGTGCCCCAGGCTCAGGGGAGGCTCCGTGGCCTCCCAGTTGCACAAAGAGCTGAGGGCCCCTGCGGCCCCGAGCTTCACATTGGTTCTCAGCGGTCTCAGCTAGAAGTGTGGGCACTTAGAAACCCGATCCATTTTGTGATCTCCCGTGGTAGAAAGTTTTGGGTTCCAGGACAAGAGAAGCAGCTGCCCGCGACTTCCCTCCCGCTCCCTGCCCGCGGCTTCGGCGCCCCTCGGCTCCCGCGGCCTCCCTTCCACCCTCAGGCCCAGGCCTCACCCCGCCCACCCGCGCTTCCCTCCGCAGCGCAGCGCGCCACCCTGCCCACCCCGAGCCGCAGGCCTGCGGGCGACCCTGCATCCGGCTCCCCGCCCGCGCCCGGAACTACCTCTGCCCGCGCCGCCCGCAGACCCTGCCCCCAGCGCCTTCTGCGCACCGCACCGAGTCTGGTGTGCAGACAAGTGGGAATTTCCCGTGAATTTTGACCGCAGAATGTATAGATATTAGTTCCCTGGGTTACGATGATGATCCAAATCCTAACCTGAAGGGATTTTTAAAACGATCTTAAAACACAATCTTTCTTTGAACAAATAAACAAAAATCAAAGCCACCGAACTGCTGCTGTTTTCCAGAGGAGTTTTCCTAAGGAAAAGAGACACCAACATCTAAGTAACTTTGTCCTAGGCAGAAACTAAAGCTAATAATAGTATGTGCTTAATGCACATTCCATTTTTATTTGGAAAGGATATAATTTATTGATCTCAAGTTGGCGTCTCTTAGGAAGGTGTTGTGTTTTTAGACGTCCTCGCAAAGCATTTTCGCCTGTTGTAAGATCTCAGGAGAACCCACTGATGGGGGAGGGTCATGAAGAAGAGGAATGGGAGGTGGGGAATTCTACACACACCTGTCGATTTGCTCACTTTTCTGCAAAACTCTTCCTAAAAGCCCCGGTGTTCTCTTTGACAGATGTTGAAGTATAGGGAGCACAAAGATCTAAAGACATTCTTTCTCCCCCCCCCCACCCACCCCCTCTCTCTCTCTCTCTCTCTCTCTCTCTCTCGCTCGCTCTCTCTCTCGCTCGCTCGCTCTCGCTCTCTCTCACATACACACACACACCAGCTGTAAACTCTCCAGGAATTTTTTTTTCCTCTCTAGAACCCATTCTATGGATAAGCAAGAGTGAGTAGTCCTGAGGCACTAATCCATCCCAGCAGAGGTGGGGAAGTCAGGCTCCCTATTTCTGCAAACCTGGAGGACAGAATTTCTGCAACTGACAGGTGAGGATGAGGTGGGGACCAGTAGGACCCAACTGCTAGGTGAAGCGCACCCACCTAAGGACAGGGTCCCAGCCTGGGCTTGGTTGGGTGGACAGGGGGGTGCAGGAATGTGACCCAAAGAAGCAGAAAGCCAGAGCAGGCTCCCAGGGCAGGAAGTTTCAGCCACCTGACAGCCCCACAGAGATATAGCAACTATATAATCATTTCTAAAAGTGGTGGTTAATTTGTCTGATACCTTCCTACCCTTCCAGACTTCCCTGGGGATCAAAGATACACCAGCTCACAATTGCTGGCTCCTGCCCTCAGGAGCAATCCCAATCAGGGAGAAGAAAGCCTCAGCTTTCCTTCCTCAGCATGCACCCTCCCTGTCTCCCAGGGAGATGTGGGAGATCTTTACTGACCTGCAGGAGCATCATATTCTTGTATTGATATGACTTTATTATCTACTTTTTATTTGTGTCCTCATCCTCCTTGTTTTCTATTTCATATCAGTGTCTATGTTTTACTCGCTTTCTTGTCCCATTCCAGGCTCATAGATGCAGTCTTACTTTGAGGCAATTCGGTATCATTTTCCTAATGTCAGTAGTAGAAGGAAAAGCAGATAAAAAGTGCATGCACTAAGCCATAAAGCATGAAAGCCAGTAAGGCCCATATGGGAGGCCAGTTGAGGGGTAAGAAGAACCGCCAAGGTCAGCCTATCAGAGGACTAGAGAGAAAAATGACAGAAGCAAAGAGAAGCAGCAGCACACAGAAATTCAATTAATGTCAGTAGCTCGGAAGGAAGGAATACAGCTCCAGCCAAACGCATATGCCTCGCCTGGACTGGCAAAGAAAGGGATGAGAAGGAAGCAGATGTGTGTATGTTGGTCTGTCTTTAAGCAGAGAAGCAAATCTAGTAACCTCTTCCTTCTCTCCTGCTAGACCTTAAGAACAGGGACATTCTGCCAGAGCAAATTAAAGGGATTCAGAGCTGAGGGGCCAAGGAAGGGTTCGCCTCCCAAACTCCAGCCTGCTCCTCCAGCCTGGCTTGCTCCAGGCTCTGCACCCTGGAGAAGGAACATATCCGGGGGAACCTGGGGACAGAAGGCAAGCCAACCAGGAGAGGAAATAGTGGCTTCTGGAAACTTCTGTGGAAAAAGACAAAACTGTCTTTTGCGCAAGTGGCTTACCCCTCCCCCTTGCCGTTGAAGAGACTTTTGAAAAAGGAGAGGGCCTCGTGGTCTTTTCCGACCCTAGCTGTTGGACAGCGCCCCCTTTCGTTCCTGCCAGCGCGACCTCGCAGGAGGAGCGGTGTGGAGCTACACTCAGCTGCGGGAGAAAAAGGCAGGGCGATTCCGCTGGGACTGGGAGCCGAGACCGGCCCCCCCAACCCCCAACCCCGCCCTCACCTTCGGGTCCGGAGCCGCTTCCCTTGATGGAGGGCGGGTCTCCAGAGGCTGCTGGTTCCCCGCGACCCCGTCGGGGCTGCTCCTCCCGCGGGCGCGCAGGGCCGCGCCTCACCGCGCGCTCCTCCTCCCCTCTCCCCCCAAGTCCCCGGAGCCTGGCGCGCTCCCCGCTCCCCGCCCCGCTGCCGGGCTCGCCCGGCACTCGCAGCCTCGGAGCCCCTAGACTGAGGCTCAGGAGGCCGGGGTTTGGAGGGCCCATCCGCCCCGCAGGCGGGAGAAGGAAATCACCCCTTCCACCACCGGGCATTTCCCCCGAACCATGCCCAGCCCGTTTGGGGGCTTCTTCGAGGGGCCTGGAATCCCGGGGCCCTTCCTTTTTTAAGGGTATCTCGCAAATGAGATACCTCTTACCACTTTAACCCTTTTCCTACCCCAGCATGACACTGTTTCGTTGAGGACCTCATTTGGTTGGTGACCACAGAAGGGCACATTTGAGGCCTTTTCCTGCCTGTGAAGCACAGGCCCCCATCCCACGGGCCCGGGGCCCGTGGGTCAAGTCGGGGAGAGGGACCCGGCCGGCGCCGGCTCGTCGGGGCGGGAGGGCAGCCGCCCAGACTTCCCAGTCGATGCCAGCCGCTCGGCCCCAGCGGCGGGAGGCCCCTGAATTCCGAGTCCCGCCGGGTGGCGGCTCTGCCGTCGGGGCTTTTTCCGCGAGAAACAAGGCGCCACAGCGCGAAGTCAGCTTGGACGGTTCCAGACACCCGGGTATTCCTTCTTATATTCGCGCACTGGCCCTCCTTCGATAATATTCTTCGATAATTTCGGAGGCAACGATTTCCAACTTTGGGGGAATGTGTTTCATCTTTCCTCAATTCAGAAACGGAGTCTTCAAAGTCTTAATGTGCGTGTTGATTTTTTTCTAGCATTAAAATGAATGCGAAACCACGGATCAAATCCCGTCACTCATTTTGGGGTTAGCTTCTCCCGATATTTCACACGGACAACAAAACTGGGTCCCCCTTATTTGTACTTGTCCTTAACCTTTGCAGCAACTGCTGTAGATGCGGCTCTGTCCGTTCTCTAATACATTTTACCAGGGGCTGGTGACAGAGAACTGATTTCTTTTCTATTAGGGTTTAGCACATCTTTGTTGAAGGCCTGTAGAATGACCAGGGATTAGATTTGCATCTCTTAGACACCCTGTGTGGTCTTTGTGCGAAGCTTGTAACTGTTAAAAATGACTTGTTAGGAAGCGTGTGGGCTCTCATCGCTCTCCTTTTGACAGAATGATTGTGAAATTCAGATTGGCCCTGTAGGATTTAGCCCGCAGATTCCACCTGAACCCTAAGCAATTAGACCCTAATCTCACTGCAATCATATTTGAGTTAGGATTTGTTGCACTTTGTTTACTTCAATTAAAAGCAGTGTAATATTTTTTCCCCAGCTTTTAAAGTGAGATCTCCAGGCGTAAAACCTCAGGACTTCTTAGGAACGGTTTTGGTGGTGATGGAGATTTCTTTTCTGTACATTTCCCCCTAGTCTTCCCGCCCGCCCATGCCCCATTTAAATAACTCATTTTTTCCTTCCCCTTGCTCCCTAATGCCCGGAGCATCTTCTCAGGGGATGAATTCAAGTCGCCTGGGAAGACCCGCGTCTAGAAGTCGCCAGCTGCCAGGGGCACCGAAGCTTCGGGCATCCCCAAGTCCCCCACCCCCACCTGCGTCCCGCTCGGCGCCGACCTTTGCTACCCTTGCTGTCCAGCGGCCTAGTCCCTACGTGGGCTCCGGTTGGGTGTCTCGCTTCCTGCGGAGGAGCAGACGCCCCTGAGGTTCCCGGCGCCCGCCCGGCTGCAAGGCGACTGCGCAGGCGGCGGGGTCAGTCAGATCGCGATGTGGGCCCCGGAGCTGTGCCCAGGGACGCTCTGGGCCTCGACATGGGCTTAGCTTCGGCCCTGCGGCCCAGAGCGCGGTGGGGGGAGGCAGTCCCATCTCCGCCGCGTCTTCCTCTGCGCAAGTACCCGCCGCGCAGGTGTCGGGCCTCGGGCGACCTGGCCCCGGCCATCCTCCAGGCCCCTGGAGCCCTGGGCCGGCCTCTGGCTTCTCCTCGCCGGGCCCCAGCGGCCCAGAGCGCGGGCCCTGGCACCGCCGCCTGCTAGGCTCCTCAGGGCCAGTCGCCCAGGTTGTTAGCATCTCAGCGATTCTCCCGGGGTTTAAGCCCAATGTAGTTCCCAGGGTCGCCTGCGATTACTTACGATCCAGTCAGGTCATTTTAGTAGTATTTCTTGATCTGTGGTGAGCTTATCGCCTTCGTTTATCTGATGCGACTTGGTCACTTTTATCCCCTCAGAACATCTCGTTTGGAAGGCACAGGACAGGGGCTCTGGGTCATCGCGTTTTCAGTTTTGCTTCATGACCACTTATTGCTCCTCGTGAGTTTGATGGTGGTTCTCTAAATCACTGCTTCACCCTCTCAGTTAATGCTAACATACGAGCCAACTTAGGATGTAAACAAGAGGAATTTTCTGGGATGGAGGACATCAGTGCCATTTACTAGAGAGGGAAGAGGCAGATATCACTTTTAAAATTTACTAATAAACTTACTTGCCAGGGTTCTTGTCACTTGTTTCAGAGGAAAACAAAAAACAAAAACCTTTTGATTCCACAAGAATGAATGCCAGCCTACAACCTGTCTGCTTTTGTAACTAAAACATTTTAAATGAGGAGAAATTACTTCGCTGACACTACTGTATAAATGTGAGCCACGCTAACTAGTTTAAGCAAGTGGTGATTTCTTCCTCTATTTTCTGAAGTGGTCTATTTTAAACAGGCCCATCTCTTTGGACAATTCTCGTAGCTAATTATCCTTAATTTATTAAGAATTCTGAAGGATTCAAGGAAACAGGAGATTCTGTCTTTCCATAAATGGAGGAGGTGAGAATGTGGTCTTGGTGGTAGAGAAGAAGGGGAGCGGACTGTGATCTCCTCTTCCAGATCCACCAGGAGAAGTCTTGATCTGTTCGTTGAGGATCCCCGCTTTAAATCAATCCTGTGCGCAGTTCAGTGCAGTTTTCATTTGTGAATAGGAACTGTATCAAAACCTTAGTGTGACCATGACAATTGGGTAATCACACACAAGGCATCTTTGCTAATGGAGAGATGCTGTAAATATGTTTCTAGTGAATACACAGATAACAGTCACAGTGGAAGGGTCAGGTGGCACAAATCATAGATTTCTCTGCCAAGGGTTGCCAGCCATCTGAGGCTTGGAAGGACATTAACTGCCTTTGCATTCTCAGAATACTCTCCTCAGTTCGTGATTTCACTTACTTGACCCTACTTCTGTTATTAAAAAGCTGGCAGGCACAATCAAGGGCAAGCAGGTTGGCTACCTACCCTTCTGGCAGCTCTCCAATATTCCCATTTAGCTGCCAGGAGATGAGGAGAGGAGTGAATCAGTCACATAATCCTGCAGTAGCATCTAGAAGGTACCAGTAAAACTTTAGTGGCAGCAGGCAGGTCCATCAATCAGACCCATTTCTAAATTCTCCACTTCATATGTGTAATGTGTCACTCTCAGGGGGATTCACCCCTGGGAAGGGCAGGAAGGGACATGTTAAGGAGTGACTTAGGTACAGGAGCTCTAAAAGCAGTTTCCTTGCAAAGAAAGTTGTACTTCCATTACTTAATAGTTCCAGTTTTGAAAACTGCCCCAAATAGAAAGAGGATTCTCATTACTAACAGGGAGCAAAATCAGGAAAAGTGTTCCTTATCAAAGAGAGGGGGGAAAAAGGAAGCACTTCTAATAAAAGTTGGAGGATTATCACTTCTTGTCAATAGGACAAACATCTGGCTTTTCACATTTGCTTTAATAGAGAAATTATTGCTACGCTGGAAAGATTTAGGCACTCAACTTTCAGAGAAATGTGAAACTGAATTATAAAAAAATAAGTTTTTTCTTCCTCAAATTGAAACAAGCAGGTATTGGCATACAGGGATGTTGTAAAAACAAAATACATCTCTCTAATACCAGCATTCTTCTTTCCTAGAGGATGTAAAAATCTAGGAGTGTAACATTAAAGAATCATAAGGGGAAATAAAACTTCCTGGATTCCCTTTGTTAGCAGCATAGGGATCTAGAAGTGGCTTTGGGATCTAGAATGAACTATCATGGTGGTAAAGCTGTAACTTCTACTAGTAAGTACTGACTTTAGAAGTAGATTGACTTTACCAATGAAGTCTTCTCCAAGTTTTGCTTGTGTGAGAGACCTTATCCCACTTTTTGAACAGAAAAGGAAAGTCCAGTTCAATGAAGTATATGAGTGTTCAGGAAGGCTCTCAAGGCGTATTTTTGGAAGAATATTGTATTTTCTAATATGTCAGGAGATACCTAGATGTGAGATATAAAAAAGCTAATTTAATATTTTTTCAAAATTAGACTGTCATTACATTAGTGTATTCTTAAAGAATGGCTACTCAGCTACATTTCCAAAGAGGAAAAATATTTAAAAACCAGATGACAGATTGATGCCTTATAATTTAAACAATACTGAATGGTGAACAATCTTCCAAGTTCATTTAAGCAGGAATGGGAGAGAATCTTTATGAAAGTGAATAAAAAAGATCTTCTTGTACAAATATATCTAACCCCCCATATTATTAGCTTATAATGCAAACCATTACTTGCCCTTGCTCCTAAGAATGATTTGAATGTAATGGAGTCATTTCAGACCCTCAAGAAAACCAAAGCCTATGTCTTTTTATAAGTTTATGAAGAAGTTTCAAATGGCTGCACCCAAGTTGGAGACGGAGATATATTTTTTCTTGCTTATTAAGTTATAAAGTTGGATTTATGCTGATGAAAAATTTCCACCTTGACTAACACTTCCTGCCAGGGAAGTTTTTCTTTCAAGAGAACAGATAACAAGTGGACAACAGGAAATTCCAAGCCTATGTGCTTTGATGTGGTCACATTCACATTTGTAAATTTAAATCTGTAAACAATCATCTTCTTTTTATTTTTCCTTGGTATATCTGCTGTCAGTAACTTGTATAGTGCCTGGTACATAATAGTTATTTAATAAGTTTCCTGAATGGATGAATTTATGAAACACCTTCACTATCTCCCTTATAATCTTTTCTGATGTGTAAAAATTAAAGATAAAAGTATTGTTAACATTTTTCTTTGTTTTATGTAAGTAAAAAGTTGTTAAAATTCTAGGTTGGTTTGACTCAAAATGACAGAAAAGAGGCCACATTCTATGCTAGTTAGCAGGAGAGGACTCTCTTACTCATATCTCCCTGCCTATTCAAAAGAAAGCTGAAGTAAATGTTGTAATGTTTAAAACAAAAACCCCAGAGCTTAGATGCAACACAAAATGAACCCCCAAAATTAATGACTTGGAAAATCCTTCAAGTCAATCATTTTTTACATCGCAGCACCCACCATTCAAGATCTTTAAAGTTCTAATGGCTAGCCATCTTCTGAAATGGTGAGAGTACCAAAAAGTCACAAATCCTGTCATTCTTTTGGGCATGGGGGTGGAAACTGACCAGCGTGGTCTCATCTACCAGGAAAGAATTAAAAAACGTGTTGATTGCTAATGATAATGCCAAATACGGCTGATTTATGGAAGGTAGCCAAGAGGAATCCATTACATAAGTGCAATGGCTACTATTATTGTGTTTCCAACTTCTAACTCTTCCTGAGTGCCCACCACATTGGAGTCTGGGCTGTAGCTTTAGGGCACAGTAGAAGCCAATCAAGGCAAGTCAGGAAAGAATCAAAAGATGGAAGCACCTTCAAAGTTGGGATGCCCTGGGGTGTTATATTGGCCCAAACAGCTACTGTAGCCTCTCTTCATTGATTTGGGGCCTGGCTCAAGATTACGTACATGTTAAGAGAAGACTATTCTGGCAAATTCTTTTCTATTTTAAATGTGAAGTTTTTATGAATGAATATCAATTATTTCAAATGGAAAATGTATGATCATGTATCAGGGATAGTCCTGGCTTCAGCTGAACAGGCTCCCCAGAAGATATTTTCATTTAGGCAGCATTTGCTCATCAATATGGGGAAGGCTGGAAGGTGTCAAACAGCAATAGAGCCCCAAGTAAGCTAAATCTTAAATCTAAAGTCCATTTACTTAAAACTAAAAATCCTCTTTTCAAGCACTCACTTGGCATGAAGATACTGATATCACTTACTATTTACAACCAACATATGCCCTGATGGTGGGTTACAGGTAATCCATCAACTTGTGTTCCTAATTAGAAATGGGGCCCTAAAAAGCAATGTCCCTTACTGATATCTGGAATAATGGCAGCGCACTGTTTACCCCAGAATTCCTATGTTGATATGTCCTTGCCAATTTCACACCAGTCAACTCACTCTTGTGATTATGAAATTGTACTTAGAGAAATAGTTGATAGAAACCAAAAACAGAGATTGATACAAATATCCTATTGTCAATGTACATCCAGTTTAGGCATTATATAGAAGAACTAGAGGATATCACCCCAGAAAAGATTTTGTGCTAAGAAAAAAATATGATGGTCTATTTATTGATTTATTTATCAAGCTCAAACATTCACTGAGCACTTACACCAGGCAAAGTAATAGGCATGGAGAAAAAGCTATGTTTGGGGAGACAGGCATGTAGATAGACAATTACAGTTCAATGTAATGAGTGAAGTAATGTGAGGTCTATACAAAATACAGTGGGATCCCATGCGAGGAAGCAACTGCATTTTGCAGGAGGAGAAAAAGTTATGCTTGAGCTCACTCTTGAAGGAGGAACAGATTTTTATGAGACATTTCAGGCAGGGGAAACACCATGTACAAAGGCCTAGAGGCAAAGAAAAGCATATCGTGTTCAGTGAATTATACCTGGTTGGTATTGCCAGAGCAGAAGTGTGAGGAGAGGGTTGGGAGTAAAACTGAAGGGGGCAGGGTTTTGATGTGAGTTAAATATTTTGAAGATCCTTGAATGCCAGCCTAAGAAGTGTAGATCTATCTTGTAGCAAATGGAAAGCCATTGAAACAATTCAAACATAATCAGATGTGCATGAAAGACTGTGCAGTCAGCAGACTGGAGAAGAAATCGCAAGAGGGAACAAATCAGTGACAGTGAGACTATATGGTGATTGTCTTTACCTGCCTGCTTGGTGCAAGAATGCTATGGTGAACCATCTTTTGTTACATAGATACAAATCCTCAAATCCTAGCAAGAATGAAGGCATAAAGATATTTTCCGAGGAGGCATCTTTTTAAGGGAAATAACTGTTATATTGGGTAAAGATCACTGATTCATTTTGTACACCATGCACATACCTTTTAGGTCAAGGGTGCATTGCTCATTTTTTAAAATTTAATCATATGATTGACATCCACCTGAGCCAACATTGCTATTACTCCACTGAAAGATTGTGTAGTATTGTAGAAAGAGTGCTACCAGGAGTCAAGAGACTTGCCACCAGTTCAGCTTTATGTCTTAATCTTTGTAAGACCTTGGGGAGGTAACTTTACCTCATTGGGCTACAGTTTCCTCAGTTGTGAAGTGAGGGAATTATTTGTAATGCCACTTTATTTATATCATTCTATGATTTGTGACTTTGGACTTATTAATCTCTCCTAATATTTATTTCTTACCTCATCTTCATGATTTTTCACAATTTTAACAGGGGCAGGAATATTCGGAAGGTAATCCCAGGATGTGTTATTAAGACAAAATTCAGTTTTTAGGCCTACACTTTTAACATGCTTAAGTCCCCCCTCCTGGAAATAGTCTGATGTTGGTAGCTATTTTGAAAATGTGGCCTTTCTGCTTACGAGTCACATTTTATGCTCATATGAACAAAAAAGAGGCCTATCTGATCACTTACGACACCTGCTAGGCTAAGTTAATCATTTAGCTCTGATTTTTAGAATACAGAATTTCCTTTCCCAAATGATTGCTTCTCAGGTTAGGTAATTGTATGTTCTCAGAAAGCTAGTGTATGGATAAAGTGTGGCCCTTAAAATTACAGAAACTGTAGTGCTTCTAATAATATTCTTATTTTAAATTTCACATTTCCCTGGAAAAGTTCTTGTTATTTAATGCTCTTTTCTTTTCTTCACCTAAGGGTCTGTTTACATCAGTGATATGTCTTACAGAGCTCTGGGGGTTCATAGGGTCCGTGCCTACAAAACAGCACAGCACTGTTACTGCGCCTCAGAAACATGCAGGGGTCCCAGGGCGAATCAAAATGTTTTTATATGTATGACATGTGTGAAGTTGATGAAAATTCATGACTTCTCTCTGTCAGGGCTGCTTGAGTTTAAATCATCAGAAAAAGGTGAGTGCTAAGAATTTTATTTAATACTTTTAATTCTGAAATCTTTCCCATCCCTTGCTCACGGTCCCATGTTTTAGCTCTGTTCTATTTAGTAGTCCACTTACAAAAATAAAAAAAAATAAAAAATTAGCTGTGTGCTCTCAATTGCTTTTCAGAATTTCCCGTTTAAACTGTCATTCAGATGTATAACTTTTGAAGAGGAATTGAAATGTGGTTTGAAAATGTAATCACATACTATAGAACATGCAAAATATATGTGAAAGACCACAGGAGTGCTGTTAATTTCACTGATTATACTTTATGCTTTAGAAGTGTTTTCAAATTCATCTTTTAAAATTGAAAAGAAAATATTGCACGAAAGTTTTAAGAGATAAAAAATCCAAAAATGCTGTGGATATTGAGATCAGCTGTTTTTAAGTAAAAATCTATTCAAAGCAAAATAAAAGGCATTGTGTAGTGTGTGCCGGCTAAAACTGAGAACACAAGAGCATTGCAGTTAATTAGAACCAATCAACAGGATGCTTTGCAATGTTTCTCACATCAGTCAGTGCACCATCTGATCTTCATAATAGAAATTTCCCACAGTCTTAATTCCAAAAGCAGTAGAAATAAATATTTGATTCATTAAAAATATGACGTATTTCAATTGCTGTTTCCAATAATTAATTTTAGGCTTTTATTGTGAAAATAAGATCTTGAAAATCCCCAAATGTTTTTCTATCTCTGTTTTAGGGGGATAATCTTAATTACACTCCTTGTCTTAATTTTATATGTTTTCAACATGAGAATAATCAATTCTTGAAAATAAAATTTAGATGGTTTCTTTGAGTTATTATAAGATTTATGTATGGTTATTGTACTTGTAAAAGATAACTGGGTTTATCCTGGGCTTTTGAGCCACAGATTATGAATAATTGTATATTACAAATAATGAAATACTACATTACAGCTCTTTAAACATTAACAGAATACTGAACTAAGTTAAATGGATTAACACCCATCATACATGTCTTAAAATGTATCTTTGATTCAGTACTTGTTTCTACTCAGAAGTCTTACCTTAGTTTCATTTATTCTACATCAGGAATTTCTCTGCTAGAGCAGAAATGCTGCCTTTGTCATATTTTCATGAGGTTCATAGTCTGTTCATTATAAATAACATTTGTTTTCTTTTTCTTTTACCTCTGCACCCTAATTTTTTTTTTTTTGGTGTGTGTGTGACACATTCTTTGTTATGCTGTCTTCCCACATTAAAGGTAGAGCTCCCTCTAGGACACTGAGGTGCTTTAAAACAGATTCATAAAATGGCTTGTTAAAAACGTTTAACGTGAGTCAGAAATATATACATCTTGAAACAGATATAAGTTTTTCTCCTTCACGGAAGCTAACTTGTGAATGTCTAGCAGGTGCCCTTTTTAGAGGCAAAAACAGCTGTGAAACTGGTGCTATTAATAAGAGAATTGTCTTCCATATGAGTGGATGATCCATTCTCCTGCATTTATAAAGTACAACTTGCTGACAGGAGTAATTTACTCTTCAGACTGCAGTCATCTCTTGCTGAAAGAAAACATGCTCCAGAAGAAAACATATAGTCCGATTTTGACTGTTTTTGTTTTTTGTTTGTTTGTTGTGTTTTGTCTGTATGTTTTCTTGTCTCACATCACACAAGCTGTATTTTTCTCTCCCCACTCCCAAAAGAGCTTTTTGCTAAATATTTTCTTTTTGAGCACTTATTATATTTTTCTGTGGCAAGAAAAAAATAGTTTCAAGGAACTATCTTCTCTCTAGCATTAAACGTTTTTCTCTGTACTCGCCTTTGCATAGATTTAATCTATTTCATTGCAGGAGGATGTCTCTTAGCTAAGTTCTCTTTGGGAAATTTACTCTTTCTACTGCTTTACAGAGACAAATGGCTTTGATGACAAATACTTCAGAACACTCATCTTACAGAAAAAAAGACTATTAGGATGTAAATGTTTTTTGCCTAAAGAGCCTATTATATGCATAATAATATTTGTGTTTAAAAATTTTAAATCTAATACATTTGCCTGTCAGGATTCGAACATTAGCTACAGATGTTCACTGCTCCAATGAAAAGCAGGTTCAATAAATAACAGCCTGAAATTGGCTTTGTTGCATTTAGTTTGATTTGTAGGAATTGGAATAGTAACACTCTAAAAATGCATATTAAAATACTTCTGGTTATCTCTAACATCATTATTTCTAAAAGCAAACAATTTAGATAGAAAAGTCATTTGATAAAAATAATTGGTTCGGGTGAAATAGGACTCACATTCTTCTGCCAGAAAGTCATTCAGCAGCTACTCTAACTTCAGTGGTACTTCATTAGATGTAATTCTCATTCATCTTAAAGTCCTAAGAAAAAAACCATGTTCTTTATTTTTAAAATGATGTTTTTTTTAAGTAAACAAATACAGAAGAAGTAAATAAAATCTCTAACAGAATTTACTAGCTGTTACTCAGTTCTTTAAAAATTTTCCTAAGGGACAGGAATGTTACATGTTTGGTTTCAGGACAAAGGCACCTTTTAAAATGAAGAGCTTAAAGAAGATCTATAAAGAAGTTTAATAGAAAGTAGGCTAACTAATCCTTGGTTGTGAAAACTATGTAGATTATGAACTTAAGAAATTATGTCTAATGAACTTTAGAATATAAAGCTAGTCTTCTATAAAGAGTATCTTTAAAAAAAATAAAAACAATTACCAGCAACTTCTGGAATTCACTTTGGGTAACATGTCCAGGGGACACATTGTTTCACTGGTTTTCTACAGTAGAGATGATTTAACTTGAGAGTTAAGAAAACTTACATAACTTCAGAATGTTTCCAGGCAGTGGTTTATGCAGGACTAGTGTTATGCATTAAAAACACAAACAAGAACAAAAACCATAGAGTCATACATTAGTTAACTCATTTAGCAAGTATACATTATTGTTATTACTATTAATATTTTGCTTGAAAAATTACCAAGGTATACAGTTCAGGAATTAAAACAATTCAGGTTCTTAGCAATATTATAAAGTGTTCAGTTAATAGTTTAGTAATTAATTAAAAGCCCCCTGTATGTGATCATTAATATTCATTTTTATTTTTTGAGACTTATCTGTATTTAAAGCTTTCAGATCATTAAATGCTTTTAGCTGCACATTGTATTAAAGTTTAAAAAATCAGTTTTAAACTGGATTGAGTATTTATATTAATGTTGCTATTTAATAGAAATAAAGTTTCTAAATTTAACACAAGGCCATTGTTCTTTTGCCCAAGTTGCAAACATTTTGTTAAAATGTATTATTTGGTAATGAAAATGATTTCATAGATATTACAAGTCTTCACTTTCTTGACTACTATCAATTTTTAATTTCTTTAAAAATATATATATTATTTATTTTTAAAGGAATTTGTAAATATGTTTAGAATTAAAATTGGCTCTAATGAAAGGAATTTAATACCTTCAAAAGGATAGTGAACTATTTACTTGGCTTCAATTTATCTGTCTGATATTTGATTTGACAGAACTAACTAGTAAAAATTAACCAAAACCAGAAATCAACTGAGAGAACAGACAAGAAGGAAAAAGGAAGAGTTGCAGGAAATGACATTTTCCCATCAGTGGATAGGCATGCATACATTAAAGACATAAAAGGCAGGAGGAGAAACAAAAGCTGGATACTAAGGATCCTGCAAGTCTGAATTAACTACATGGAGAAAAATGAAATCATTCTGCTTAAAGTTGTTCACTAGTAAAAGGAGAATCGCTTTTGTTAAATATGCTTGGTGTGATTATCAAGCAAAATTTTTTCTCCCAGACATCTATGAATAAAACATGCGTTTGAGCATTAGGTAAACAAACAATAACTGGATGAGTACAGTTGCAACATAATAACATTTTATTTAGAAAACATATATAATCATATTTGTATTGGTAATCTAAATTTAATGACTTCTTTCAGCAAAATTAAAGTGCCTCACAAATAACATCTTATGCAAAGGATTGCTTATTATTTGCCCATTTTTTTCTTTTTTCAAAGAAATAGATTTTTTAAGGTCTCTGCTGAACCATATATAAACTAGATGAAGCACGGTTTCTCAGAAAAAAAAATTTTTAATCATCTTAGTTTTAGGTTACAGATGTTGTAAAAATGAATTTTAAAATACATTTCTGGGACAGAGGGCAAAAATGTTCTCAAGTCTGGGATAGCTGAGGCTGATTTGAACAAGGCTCTGTGTGTAGCTGAATAAACCATTCTTTGGTTTATTAGCCATTTCATTAACACGACATCTTCTGTAAACTATGGATCATAAGAAAACATTTACAATAAGGAGAGCAAACAACAGAGTGAATTTCCTCTGTTGGTGTTTTATAAGACTGTTAACAGAAAATGGAGGGAAGAACTCTCTTTAGACGGTATCACTTAATTAAGTAAAGCATCCTAATCAGAGTCCCCTCCAATTGTAATGACTGTAGGGAGTCAAGTACATTTCTGTCTATATTAGAGTATCTAACTGCAATGATTTATTGATATTTATTTTAGAAGTGCAACACAAAAGCAATAAAACAGAAGAAGCAGGGAGAGCAGGAACACGTCATTGCTTACTGCACGTACAACCAGAGCACCTCAACAAAATTCCTTGTTTTTCTTGCCGGAGTTTGTCTTTCTAAAATCAGAACACACCTTTAGATGAGAACATTCCTTTCCTGCATTCGGCTTGTCCAAATATTCACTGTGACGTTTCTTTGTCCATTGGGTGAATCATTGATTCACTTTCCTTACTGCAAGAATCACCACAAATGACTGAATGAGCACCTGCTGTTTTCTGCAGTGACATTACTGGATTGCATTCCACACTGATTTTAGTCTTAAAATACAGCTTCTCCGTATGGGAGAGAGATTTGAAGAAGGAGAGCAAATACACCGTATAGGCAGACAGACATTGGCTGCCCTCCAAGCTGCGCACAGCATAAACCTGTTTATCTGCCACATCTCACAAATCTCAAAAACATGTGAATAATCAGGCTAGCAACTGGATAAGTGATTCACACTAGGGAATCTAACCAATATTCTGATGAGAGGGTACTATGATGCTAAGAAGTTGGGGCAAATAGACTAGTATTGTAGAAACGGCACATAATAAAGTTGATTAGTGGTTCCAAGGAGAAAATATTCTATACCAAAATGAACCTGAAGAGGTATCCCAGCCCTGTGGACTTTGGATATTTATGTGCAAGACCTGTGGAGAAATGAATTAAAAAATATACTCTCACCCACACCATTCCAATAACTGGGGCTAGTGTGTATTTGGACTTCATGTTAGTTGTCAAGATAATTTATTTCTGGATAACTAGATCTAGCTACTGGAAGCCAGTACCTAAGACCCTAAATTACACCAACACATATATCTGAAATTAAATTACCAAACATGCTTAGAACCTATTCATTTTATGGAAGCAAACTTTTCTTAGAAAGTTACATTCATTTTTATAACTGAAGATGAATTGCTTGGTAGTAAGTGAATTAGGTAAGCAAAGATATAATTAATTGCTATACTTCTGCTTTCTTTAGTTTTTTTCTTAATTTCTGTTATTTCTTCCTCATATGCTGATCCTTTAAAACCCCTTTTCCTTATTTCAATGGGTATTGTGCTTTGGCATTTCATTGTATAATGGAAATTCTGCAACGTTTTTGGGGAGAACCTCAAAGTATGCTTTGGTTCTGAAGATCTCAAGACTATTTATGAATTTCAGGCTTGGATTAATTCCATCTACTAGACCTGGTAATAGAAAGATGAACTATCTACCTGCTTGGTATGTCAATTAGCTTCTAATACAGACCTACCATTTTACTACAGAGAAAATATAGGTTTCTCTACACTTGCAAACACAAAATACTACTCCAGAGAGAAGAGGAATCATACAAGACATTTAAAGTAACATTGTATACCATGAAACTTTTTCTTTGTTCTGTAGAAAGGTAAATTGCTAAAACCTTTGAGGCTAGAAAACTTTGTTAGATTAATAACTAAAGATATCACCATCTTAGCAACAGGAAGTCTCAGAAAAGGTAGGTGACCTGGAAACTGATGTTCCAAATGAAATTTTGCTACATTTAAGCTTATTGATTAAAGCTTTGCCTCAAGAGAACCTATGCTTGAGTCTATTGCCCATTGTATCTACCCAAAATTTTTCTTGCCTTGACATGTTCTTATCTTCTCACTTCTTGTCTCAGGTTCTCTTTCTTCACTATCAGCCACAGAGACTGAATGGCTCCAGTTATTAGGATGTGAAAACCCAGTACCTACCACTTTGTGTAATTCTGCCCTGAGCAGTCTCTTCTTTAGCAATAGGTCACTTGCATAATATGGGGGCATCTTTTCTTCACTTCTCCCTGACCTTGTAAAATATGGTACCAAGTTTTTTGTGATTTTTAAGTCTATTGCATGGGAAATCTTGCCAGAAACACAAGATAAAAATTAAAATTAATTCCTCAAAATATGTGTGCAGGTAAGTGTTAAGTGGAAGCTGTGGGTGGTCAAGAGTCATATTAAAATTACTGACTACCTCATCAACAGTCTGAAGGCTCAACACCTTGATTTTGGTAATCACAGGAAGTTTCACTTAGGTTTCTGTATGAGTTAGATTTTGAGTTTATGTCTGCAAAGCTGAAGTCAGTTCTGTGAGCCTCAGTTAAGGTCAAACCACAGCTCTTCATTCAGCCATAAAGAACCCTTTGGGAAGATTTTTTAAAGTAGTGGTTATTCCAAGTAAAAAATGATCACTAAACCCTATATAATCTACATGCCACAGGAACCTAAGAAATAACAGACTGGCTGCAAGTGAACATTTTAATTATAAAAGCAATACAAACAGGTTATTAAGGAAAAACAACAGGTCCTTTATTTTCCCCTAGCGTCCTCAATCCTGTTCCCCAGTGGTAACCATTAATAATAGTTTCTTATTCATTTAAATATTTTTTATTCATATGCAAGCTTATCTTCTTTTAAATCACAAATAAAATCATACAGTATTTTTACTGTTCTGAATTTGCTTTTATTTACTTATCAGTGTATTTGGCTATCATTCCATGCCCTACACACAGTCTGCCTCATTCTCCTAGCAGCTGCATAGGATATCAAATAATATGCTATTATGGATATAACCATCCCCATATTGATGGCTATTTAGGTGACTTTTTTAGTCTTTTTGTTTTTTCAAATAATACTATAATACTTCAGCAAACAAATGTATATTTTTGTGTACTTTTAAATATGTTCTTGTAGAATTAATTGCCTGAAGTGAAATAGCTATATAAAAACACGTTTACAGTTTTTGAATGATATTGCTACATTACTGATAAAACCAAAAGGGTTGCACTATTTTACCTTTCACTGAGTTTTTGGGAAGCAGGGATTTTTTAAAAGGGCCGAGATGAGTTGTGTGTGTGACATACCTGCTTGCCATTCCTTCTCTTCAAACTTGGCTAAACTGGGGTGGTTAGTGATGACCTAGTGGAGAGAGGTAATACGCCCATGGCCTATGTGCTAGGACAGCAGTGACAGCTGGGAAGGCGGCAGCCCTGTCTAGTGAGGGTTAGAGCTAGGAAGTATGGCTGCCATCGGTTCAGGACCAGGTCTGAGTGTTCACCAAGTTTCCTTGCTAGCAGCCTGCCTGACAAGTGTGGGGGCTGCAGAATCAGGAGCCATTCACCCAGGCAATGGTGAGAGTGGAGACGAAGGTGAATTAGGACCATGTTACACACACACACACACACACTTGCACAATCTTCCTTTCTGCTCAGATTCTAATAACCCAGGTGTGCACTTTTACTGCCTGGCTTGGGCCAGGCTTCTAAGGAAATGCCGTCCTCTGTCATTCCTGGCAATTCTTCATCAGGCAAATGCCCTCCAGGTTTCCTCTTCATTTTACCACTCAGCTTCTTTCTGTGTGAATAACCCAGAAAATTTACATGACATTGACCCAGTCCCTGGATCTGAAGAGTCATCCTCATCCTTGAAACTTCCACTCCTTATTCAATATTTTCATATGGCCTAACATTTTATGAGTCCCATTTTCATCCTTAAATAGAAACTCAGAAGTGCCTCTTAATCTCCAGCCTAGATCTCAGCCTTTTAAGTTGAGGGGTTACTTTCACATTCTCAAGGTTATAGTTACACCAGGAAGTTTATTTTGTATTCAGCATTAACATGTTAGGTGCTATGGTAGGGGCGGTGGATACAAAGATGAAAGAAACACAGTTCATGCCTTCTAGAATCTTGTAAAACAGTGAGGAGACAGTCAGACAATTCTAACTAAAATACAGGCTACTCTTTGATAAGTGTCAAAACAAAGATATTTGATCAAAATTCTGTAAGTCCCACTTCTGGAAATGTATCCTGCAGATATATTTGTACATGTACAAAAGGATACACGGACCAGTTGTTCACTGCAGCAGTATGTGTGATGGTAAGAGTTAAAAAACTTCCTCAGTGTCTGTTGACAAGGATACTTTAGATGGTCTATTAAACATTCTCTATGTACTAATATGGAGTGATCTCTGGGATATATTTTTGTATGGAAAAAGCAAGCTGCAGAACACATAAAAGATATGCTGCCTTCTGTATAAGAAATGGAGGATAAGAAGAATATGTATTAGCGTTTGCCTGTATATACATAAAGACATTGGAAAAAGCCACACAAAACCAATTCTAGTGCTAATGGATAAGGGGCAATAGGGGTTAGTGGGGTGGATGGGAAAGGGGGTGAAACATTGTGTACCTTTTCATGTCATTTCAAGTTTTGAACCATGTGAATATATTATCTAAAAAATCACATTAAATAAATTTGAATTATAAAATTTCCCCTTTCAAAGCTTTGCATTCTCTGAGGTATTTTCAAGTGCTTAGCTGTATTTACTTGGGATAAAGAACATTACATGGAACTGGACATGGAGGCTCTGAACAGGAGAAAGAAGCCTTCTTATTGACCACTGGATTTTTCTTAACACATTCTTAGACACACTATTGCATGGAAATGCTTTTGAGCAGACCTAGGAGGAAGAATACTGTTTCCTACAAAGTTTTCAGAGGTGGAATTTCTTATAAAAGGACATATATAAGACTTGGGAACAATTTCAGGAGTAGATTTCATCCTTTAAACTTCCTACCGGCAAGGCTGTTTAGAGTGGCTTCCTTGGGTTTCTCATGATGGCTTTGTAGGAAAGGCATGATTTTTTTAATTTTGCTATTATTAATGTACAATTACATGAGCAACAATTTGGTTACTAGTCTCCCCCTATTATCAAGTCCCCACCACATAACCCATTACAGTCACTGTCCATCAGTGTAGTAAGAAGGCATGATTTTTTAAATTAAAGTATCATTGATATACAATCTTATGATGGTTTCAAATACAAAATACAGTGGTTCAGCATTCACTCATATTATCAAGTCCTCACCCCCTCCATTGCAGTCACTGTCCATCAACATAGTAAGATGTTATAGAGCCATTAGTTGTATTCTCTGTGCTGTACTGCCTTCCCCATTACCCACCTATGTTGTGATTGAGAATTATTGTGCTATTGTGCTCACTGATCCCCTTCTCCCTGCCAACCTCCCAGCCCCTCCCCTTTGGTAACCACTAGACCCTTCTCAGTGTCTATGAGTCTACTGCTACTTTGTTCCATCTCTTTTGCTTTGTTTTTATATTCCACAAATGAGTGAATTCATTTGGTACTTGCCTCTCTCTGCCTGGCTTACTTTGCTGAGCATAATACCCTCTAGACCCATCCATGTTGTTGCAAATGGCAGGATTTAGGAAAGGCATGATTTGCCTGTACCTTGAGATGACCTGTTTTAAGTCATGAAATTCAGCAATATGAAAATGTCTCTTCTTTAAGCTTTGAATAAAGGTCTTATACTGAGTTTCAAATAGGAGAGATTAGCTGCCTTGGGACAGAAATGCTACTTTTCTTTGATAAGGATGTGGCTCCATAAATTTCCCAGAACACCACATTAAGGTGATTTGGGGAAAGGTAATGGAATAGAATTAGATTTGAGAATTCTGTGGTCACTTTCATGAACTGAGATTAGGAAGTTGTAAAAGAAGGAGATCGAGAATAAGTAATTTGTGAGAAAAAATGTTTATGATGGTTTCATGATTCTAAAAGAGTGTTGGAAGACTTCAAGGGGGATATAATTGTCAGACAAGACGCTCAGGGACAGAAGAGGCCTCTGGTGGGCGAGGGGAATTTTGCTTCCCTGTACACTTCTGCACATTAGCTGATCACACTTCTGCACGGAGCTCCTCACTACTACAGCTGCCGTTCTTGTCAGCTCAGTTTAGTCACTTTTGTCCCCACGACTAAACCCGACTGACATGCCCTGCTTACTTAAGAAGCTGGTGGCAAGTGGGTGGAAACGTGGAGGTGGTCTGGCATGAAGGCAGGTGACTCACCACCTTCCATTCACCAGTTTCTTTAAATACTTCCCCCTCCCCATATCATTTAGTCCCTCAGCTGGTCTCAAATCAGTCCTGTGGAAAAGGGTCTGAAAAATCTTGTTTATTTAGGAATGAGACTTTCAGATATTATCAAGTGGCCATATAGCTTATCTAGCCTAAACCTAGTATCAGTTTCTTTTTCAAAGTACCAGTGAGTCTTCATTTATATGGGACTCCCACACAAATGTGAATACGTTAAGCAAGCTATTTCCAGCAATTATAGCCACTTGTTACATAACATCAGTAAGAGGGACTCAGGTGAGAAACAACTCTGATTATAGGTATTTAGCCCAAATGTACATCAGTTGTAACTCTTTAAATGTATTTCTTTTAGCAGCTAATTGAAATACTTTATCAGTGAAAGTCTTGACACAGCAGTTATACAAACATACCTGTAAGAATATGAGAAATTAAATAAGACATAATATACACCTTAACAAAACGATGGCTTAATTTGTACTCCCTTTGTAATTCTAACTAAATATTGTGGTGAGTAGTTCTTACTTTAAACCCTAAGTATATGGGCATTTATTACACACAATATGAAAACACCTCAGGAGGCTTGTGATTAACACCATGGTATTCAGGAACAGTTTACAGAGACTTTCAATCAAAAACAAAAGGCCCAAGTGGATGATGAAACACATGGAAAGATGTATGTGTACAACCAAGGACATATATTGAGAGCTGCTCATACCAGCTCAGTTTTAGCCCTTGGCTTGCTAGGACAGTCCCCCAACACATAGTCCCTGCACCTGGCCTAAGGCTGCCCTATGGATTTGCCTCTAGGGTAGGCCAGAGGAAATACAGGAGGCCTGGTTAAATTTAATTTCAGACAAACAATAAATAATTTTTAGTACAAATATGTCCCAAATATTGCACGCAACATACTTAGGCAGACATATACCTTAACTGTGCTTATTCTTTGAGGCAAGATGACTCAGGTTTGAAGCCCCCAAAGCCAAAATTTCAATCCAGCCCCATAGCCTGCTTCTCTTATTGGATACTACTTCACCCTCTATTCCTCCTCATAGAGTATTTTCTTCATAATGCATATTTTCAAGGAATTCTTTAAAACATCAGTTATTGAAGAGAGACATTAGCTGATCAGACTGAGCCATCGGGGCACTGGAAGCCAACTCTGACTGAAGAGTATTCATCCTTATTTAATTTTACTCCAGTGTTTACTGCACAACCAATGTATGTGTTATAGAAACTAGAGAATATGGATAAGCACAAAAGAGAACAGTCACCCCAAACTCTACCCTCTAGAAATCTGGGATGCTCACGGGGTGTCCGTTGCTCTGGGTCCTGCCTGTGCCATGAGTGCTGGGAGGGATCCAAACCACCTGCCTCTGTGTGACCCCTGAGGGGCCACCATGATGCTCAGCATGGAGGTATTTCCCAACAGACGCATTTCAACCAAGGCTTTAAAGTGGCCTAGTGAGCACAATCCCACTAATAGAAATCCTGCAATGATATGACAGGATAGAAATTAAGCCACTGGATTTAAAAATTTCACCTCTAATACCTTCTATAATTTCCTTCACAGAACTCCCTAAGTTCTGAACAAAATACAATTTCCACCCCCCCGAGGGAAATGCAGAATATAAGTTAGTGCTAAAAGTCTTTGTCCCAAGGGTTCACCAAATCCTGAGCTCCATCTCTTATACGGTCTCAAATGGCTTTTCTTTCATGTCTAATTTCCACACTTGATCTTGAATGTAAAGGAGTCCCAGCTCTGGGCTAACGGTGCCTCCACTTTCATAATTCAGAAGCATCTGACTTCACCTGAGGGATTGACAAGAGGAGACTTAGGTGGGACTAACGGGGCCCAGCTACACACCTGAGTTGAGTTATCAGAGCAGGTCCTCCAAGTACCTCAGGTTCAGTCACATTTGCCCCCAGCCCAGATTTCCATGGATTTGATCTGGGTCCTGGAAGGGAGAGAGGACTGTGAATAAAAACCAGAAGAGTCATCTTCACCATCTCCTTCCGACTTTGGCAAGCCAGCCAGTACGGCTCTGGCAAATGTGATGTGGATAGTAAACTGAAAGAGCCATTCTCCTCTGCTGAGCCCCAGGCCACTGAGCCGCACTGGCCTGTGCTCTGGGGTTGGCTGGCAGCAGCCAGCATCCCAGCAGTGGCAGTGCCAGGAGCGGGGTCGGCTGGTGCCTGTGCAGAAGGCAGTGGTTCTCAGAGGGGCACAGGCATGGTGGCAACCTGAAGTGCAAGGGACCCACAGGGTGACAGCAGGATTCTAGTCTACAGCGGATATGGTTGTACCTGCAGGATGCAGTGGTACCTAACAGGGCAAAAAAGCATGGAAGTGGTGTCTTCCACAAGAACTATAACCAAGTACATATAAGTGCAGTCCAAGAGGGTGTGTGTGTGTGTGTGTGTGTGTGCAAATTCTAGAGCAAGCTCCACTTCCTCTTTACTTTACTTCCTCTTCCCTAAAACCAGTCCTAAAAGTTAGTCACAGTGATAAAATGATGGCCCTTTCCTGGTATTTGACTAAGCTGCTCCTGAACGAAGGCCTTCCTCTGGTTTCCGGGCATCCTTGTGTTGGGCTCCGGCATCTCCACCTGCCGCTCCAGTACGTCCGGGCTAAGTACTATTTATTTCTTAGTCTTGTTAGGAGGACTCAGTGGTGTAATACCGGGAAAGCAGCTAGTGCAGCGGACGGTAAGGCCTCCTCAGGATCAGCGCCATCTAAATGCCCTTCCCAAACAGACCCCCTGCCCCTTAGCACGCCATCGGAGAGATTCAGGCTTAAACTGTGACTCACCGTTTACTAGCTACATGTCCTTGCTCAAATTAATTCGCTTCTGAGTAATGGGAATGAGTTCCACTGTGCGCCGGACATTTTGCCAGGTGCTGCCGGCCCGCGGATAAGCAGCTCCAACATCACTTCGGCCTGCAAAGCCCTCAGCACCCGGGGTTGGGGTGGCAGGTGAGTCACAGGCAACTAAATAGGCAAAAATAACAGGGCTCTAAGGATACCACACTTATCCAATTTGAGCTGGACCAGTAGTTAACAGACTAATCAAACAAGTCAGTAGAAAATCACAAAAAATGTCCTCTTAATGTTAAATGTTAATGTAAAATGTAAAATGTTCTGTTTCAACTTAAGCAGATGAGGGGTTGCCAGGGGACAGGGGAGGGGGAATGAGGAGTGATTACTTGGAGGGTGCAGGGTGTTCTGGGTGATGAAGAAGTTCGGAAACTAGAGAGGTGTCGGTGGCACAATACTGTGAATACCCTACCTGCTGCTGAATTGTTAACTGCATGTTATGTGAATTTCACCTCAATTTAAAAAAATCATATAAGTGTACATTATTTTGTCAATCTTTTGATGTAGGGCTAAAGGCTTTTCTTTAAGTATGTGTCCAATAATTGAAGTCCCAGGTCATCTTTCTGGCATAAACCATTCCCATAATATATATTTTTTGACTTCCAGTTGCAATTTCTTTAAATTGGGACAAGGAGGTAGATGTCTACAAATCTCAGATTTTTTGATTTGTTTAGGTTTATCCCTGTTTAGATTTATAATCTTTTCCCATTTACTGCTTTTACATTAATGCATAATGTGACAGGAGTTTTTTTTTAGTAGCTCACACTTACATCTTTCTATAGTATTTTTCATAGAAACAACTTTCCTTCTGTACTCACATTTTATGAAATTACATAATATTTCACTAAAAAACATAGTTTTAAGAAGAAGTAAAACTAGTATAAAGTAAGTTTAGAACAAACATGTGTGACTCTTGTTAGGCATACAGTTCAATTCAGCTAATGGAAGCAGAAGTAAGGTGGATGTACTCGAGAGGAGTTTACCACCCGGAGCACTGGTGAGGCCATGGCGGGAGTCACTGTATGTTAGCAGGGAAATAATGTGTATCAAATTGGTTAAGTGGAAGACAGTTTGGAGAGGACTGACAGTACAATGGATGTCCATAAGGAGGATATTTAACCTGGACCTAGGGAAGTCGCCATAAGCTGAGGCTTAGGTTTGGAAGGACCTAACCAGAAGAAAAGTCAGGAGATGGTCTTTCAGGCACTGGAAACATCCTGGGAGGGAAGAGAATACCTACAATGCAGGAGCAGCAAGAAGTATGGCTGGGCTGTGGTGTGCACAAGCAGGTGTGTTGAAGATAAAGCTTGAAGAGGATCTTGCAAACCACTTTTAGGAGTTTAGACTTGATCTTAGGGACAGTAAAAACACATGAAAAATTTAAAGAGGGGACAGCCAGAATTACCCTTGCACTTTAGAAAGATCCCTTGGACTGCATTCCAGGGGATAGATTAGAGATGGTGGTGGGGCAGGGGCAGGATAGGAATTGGAGGAGTGATGGTGGGGATCTGAACTAAATGCAGGGCTTCAGGGGTGAGGGAGGGAGGAAAGAGTTGGTTAAAGCCCGAATATTTCTAGCTTTGGTGGTAGTGCTAGTCACTAACAGAGAACATGGAACAAGAGTAGGATTGGGGGAAAGATGAGTGCAGTTTGCAATATCCATTTGGTAGCTAGACACATGACTCTAAAACTGAGTTGCAGAGGTTAAATATGGCCAAAAGTCAAGTAAAATAAGGAATGGAAAGTATGTAATTATTTTCAGCAGCGAGGCATCCTCTAGTGACTGGTGAAAGCAGTTTTAGAAAGAAGGTGGGCACAGGGGCCTGATGACAGTGGGTTGAGGAGTGTATAGGGATAAGGAAACCACTGTGTGTGCTAGATAATTTAGAGATTTGGGGCTTTAAAGGAGAGGACAGAGTGGGGGAATCCAGTAGCTGAAAGATGAGTAGGGAATGAAGAACACACTTAAATGCTGCTGAACAAAATCAGTAGAAATAAGTCAGTAGGTTCTCTCCTCCCGGTGGCCTTGCTCTAATGCTTATCTTTAATTATTAAAAACAATTAATAGGGTTAATGCTTTGCCCACTGCTTGTATACAGTAGGGGTTCAAAAAATGTTTTCCTTTACTTAGTTCCTGTTTCCTTATTGCTTACCTCTAAGCCATTTCTCTGCCATCAGTTCCCCCTCACACACACCTTTTTTAGCATTTTGGTATAGTTCTTGCCTATATTTCTATGCTTTAGAAAACATGGTTGAAAATAAACTGCATGTACCTTTTTCACTTGCTATTTTAATGTATTTTCCTGTTAATATTATTAACTATTATTATTTTTTGTATCATTAATCTACAATTACATGTGCAACATTATGGTTACTAAACTCCCCACTTCATCAGGTCCCCCCCACTTACCCCATTACAGTCACTGTCCATCAGCGTAGTGAGATGCTATAGAATCACTACTTGTCTTCTCTGAGTTGTACAGCCCTCCCGTGCCCCCCCAACATTATGTCTACTAATCTTAATGCCCCTTTTCCCCCCTTGTCCCTCCTTTCCCGCCCATCCTCCGCAGTCCCTTTCCCTTTGGTAACTGTTAGTCCATTCTTGGGTTCTGTGAGTCTGCTACTGTTTTGTTCTTTCAGTTTTCTTCTTTGCTCTTATGCTCCACATATGAGTGAAATCATTTGATAATTGTCTTTTTCCACTTGGCCTATTTCACTGAGCATAATACCCTCTAGTTCCATCCATGTTGTTGCAAATGGTAGGATTTGCTTTCTTCTTATGGCTGAATAATATTCCATTGTGCATATGTACCACAACTTCAGCCATTCATATACTGATGGACATTTAGGTTGCTTCCATTTCTTGGCTATTGTAAATAGTGCTGTGATAAACATAGGGGTGCATCTCTCTTTTTCAAACTGGGCTGCTGCATTCTTAGGGTAAATTCCTAGGAGTGGGATTCCTGGGTCAAATGGTATTTCTATTTTCAGTTTTTTGAGGAACCTCCATACTGCTTTCCACAATGGTTGAACTAATTTGCATTCCCAACAGCAGTGTAGGAGGGTTCCCCTTTCTCCACATCCTCGCCAACATTTGTTGTTGTTTGTGTTTTGGATGTTGGCCATCCTCACTGGTGTGAGGTGATATCTCATTGTGGTTTTAATCTGCATTTCTCTGATGATTAGCGATGTGGAGCATCTTTTCATGTGCCTGTTGGCCATCTGAATTTCTTCTTGGAGAAGTGTCTATTCATATCCTCTGCCCATTTAATTGGATTATTTGCTTTTTGTTTGTTGAGGTGCGTGAGTTCTTTATATATTTTGGATGTCAACCCCTTATCGGATATGTCATTTATGAATATATTCTCCCAAACTGTAGGATGTCTTTTTGTTCTACTGATGGTGTCCTTTGCTGTAGAGAAGCTTTTCAGCCTGATATAGTCCCACTAGTTCATTTTGCTTTTGTTTCCCTTGTCCAGGGAGATACGTTCATAAAGAGGTCGCTCATGTTTATGTCCAAGAGATTTTTGCCTATGTTTTTTTCTAAGAGTTTTATGGTTTAATTACTTACATTCAGGTCTTTGATCCATTTTGAGTTTACTTTTGTGTATGGGGTTAGACAGTAATCCAGTTTCATTCTGTTACATGTAGCTGTCCAGTTTTGCCAACACCAGCTGCTGAAGAGGCTGTCATCTCCCCATTGTATATCCATGACTCCTTTATCGTATTAATTGACCATATATGTTTGGGTTAGTGTTTGGATTTTCTATGCTGTTCCACTGGTCTGTGGGTCTGTTCCTGTGCCAATACCAAATTGTCTTGATTACTGTAGCTTTGTAGGAGAGCTTGAAGTCTGGGATCGTAATTCCCCCGTTTTATTCTTCTTTTCAGGATTGCTTTGGCTATTCAGGGTCTTTTGTGGTTCCATATGAAGTTTAGAACTATTTGTTCCAGTTCATTGAAGAATGCTATTGGTATTTTGATAGGGATTGCATTGAATCTGTAGATTGCTTTAGGTAATATAGCCATTTTGACAATATTTCTTCCTCCTAGCCAAGAACATGGGATGAATTTCCATTTGTTAGTGTCCTCTTTAATTTCTCTTAGGAATGTCTTGTAATTTTCAGGGTATAGGTCTTTCACTTCCTTCGTTAGGTTTATTTGTAGGTATTTTATTCTTTTTGATGCAATTGTGATTGGACTTGTTTTCCTGATTTCTCTTTCTGTTAGCTCGTCATTAGTGTATAGGAAAGCAACAGATTTCTGTGTGTTAATTTTGTATCCTGCAACTTTGCTGAATTCAGATATTAATTCTAGTAGTTTTAGAGTGGAGTCTTTAGGGTTTTTTATGTACAATATCATGTCATCTGCCAATAGTGACAGTTTGACTTCTTTACCAATCTGGAAGCCTTGTATTTCTTTGTTTTGTCTGATTGCCGTGGCTAGGACCTCCAGTACTATGTTGAATAACAGTGGGGAGAGTGGGCATCCCTGTCTTGTTCCTGATCTTAGATGAAAAGCTTTAAGCTTCTTGTTGTTAGGTATAATGTTGGCTGTGGGTTTGTCATATATGGCCTTTATGATGTTGAGGTACTTGCCATCTATACCCATTTTGTTGAGAGTTTTAATCATGAATCAATGTTGAATTTTGTCAAATGCTTCTTCAGCATCTATGGAGATGACCGTGTGGTTTTTGTTCTTCTTTTTGTTGATGTGGTGGATGATGTTGATGCATTTTCGAATATTGTACCATCCTTGCATCCCTGAGATGAATACCACTTGATTGTGGTGTATGATCCTCTTGATGTATTTTTGAATTCAGTTTGCTAATATTTTGTTGAGTATTTTTGCATCAGTGTTCATTAGGGATATTGGTCCATAATTTTCTTTTTTGGTGGTGTCTTTGCCTGGTTTTGGTATTAGAGTGATGCTGGCTTCATAGAATGAGTTTGGAAGTATTCCCTCCTCTTCTATTTTTTGGAAAACTTTAAGGAGAATGGGTATTATTTCTTCTCTATATGTCTGGTAAAATTCAGAGGTGAATCCATCTGGCCCGGGGGTTTTGTTCTTTGGTAGTTTTTTCATTACCAATTCAATTTCATCGCTGGTAATTGGTCTGTTTAGTTTTTCTGTTTCTTGCTTGGTCAGTCTTGGAAGGTTGTATTTTTCTAAGAAGTTGTCCATTTCTTCTAGATTTTCCAGCTTGTTAGCATATAGATTTTCATAGTATTCTCTTATAATTCTTTGTATTTCTGCGGGGTTCGTTGTAATTTTTCCTTTCTCATATCTGATTCTGTTTATATGTGTAGATTCTCTTTTTCTCTTAGTAAGTCTGGCTAGGGGTTTATCTATTTTGTTTATTTTTTCAACGAACCAGCTCTTGGTTTCACTGATTTTTTTGAATTGTTTAATTCTTCTCAATTTTATTTATTTCTTCTCTGATCTTTATTATGTCCCTCCTTCTGGTGACTTCGGGCCTCCTTTGTTCTTCTTTTTCCAATTTCAAAAATGGTGTCTTTAGACTATTCATTTGGGATTATTCTTCCTTCTTTAAATAGGCCTGGATTGCAATATACTTTCCTCTTAGAACTGCCTTTGCTGCGTCCCACAGAACTTGCGGCTTTGTGTTGCTGTTGTCATTTGTCTCCATATATTGTTTGATCTCTGTTTTAATTTGATCATTGATCCATTGATTATTAAGGAGCATGTTGTTAAGTCTCCATGTATTTGTGAGCCTTTTTGTTTTCTTTATACAATTTATTTCTAGTTTTATATCTTTATGATTTGAGAAGTTGGTTTGTAGAATTTCAATATTTTTGAATTTACAGAGGTTCTTTTTGTGGACTAGTATGTGGTCTATTCTGGAAAATGTTCCATGTGCACTTGAGAAGAATGTGTATCCTGCTGCTTTTGGGTGTAGAGTTGTGTAGATGTCTGTTAGGTCCATCTGTTCTAGTGTGTTGTTCAGTGCCTCTGTGTCTTTACTTATTTTCTGTCTGGTTGATCTGTCCTTTGGAGTGAGTGATGTGTTGAAGTCTCCTAAAATGAATGCATTGCTTTCTATTTCCTCTTTTAATTCTGTTAGTATTTGTTTCTCATATGTTGGCGCTCCTGTGTTGGGTGCATATATATTTAAAATGGTTATACCCTCTTGTTGAACTGACCCCTTTATCATTACCTAATGTCTTTCTTTATCTCTTGCTACTTTCCTCCTGCCAGTGAGTTGGGGTGGAGGAGTGCTCGGGTCCTGCCGGGTTGCGGCTTTGTATCTTACCCACTTCGTGAGGCGCTTACTTCTCGCAGGTGTAGCTGTAGCCTGGCTGTTGTACTGTATCTTCTGGTCTCTCTCTTAGGAATAGTTGTATTCGTTGTATTTTCACAGATATATATGGTTTGGGGAGGAGATTTCCACTGCCCTCCTCACGCCACCGTCTTCCCAGAAGTCCCTTAACTATTATTTTTTATTTACTGCTACATATTCCACCTTACAGACGTACAAAGCTACACTTTGCCATTTTGCCATAGTTAGGCATGTGGGTGCTCATGTGTTTACAAATAAATCTTTGTAAATATTGCTAATTATTTCCCTACATTGGTCTTCTAGAAGTGGGATTATAATGGTAAACATTTTAGGAGGAATTAGAAAGCTAGTTTCACATTAAGGATTGGAAGTAATAGTGCTGTTTCTTACCAGCACAGTACTAATTTTTCAAGTCCCATTGATATTTTACAAAACAGTACGACTGTATGAATCTTATTCATTTTTTCCATTTCTAAGCAGCATTATCTGCTTCATCTTAAAAATATTAATCATCTCATTGTTTATAATGTTACTCACTGTTTGAAGACAACTGCGTAGATTTCATCCCTGCATTCTAAAGGTTTACAGTCCAAGAAAGACATACTGATACAGGCATGGATGCTTGAGATTCACCAGAAGCAGACAAAAACTGTTAAAACTCTCCCAGAGGTGGACTTCCAAATGAATCTAGGGCAATCACATTGCAAGGATCAGGACCAAAGTACATTTATTACATAGACTGAGGAGGGAAGAGGCCAGCAGGGACCAGTTGGGACATCCAGCCTTCAACTGGGCCAAACGTAAAGAACACATATGTGGTCTGCTAATTCCCTCTGAAAGCCTCTGCTGTAGTCTATTTCCTTCCAGTGCCTAGTAACAAGTGGCTGCTCTCAGGAAAGTACTGTCATTACCACCTGCTAGGTTCTTTAATTTCCTTCCCCCTTTCTCTCTTGATCCACCTTCCCCACATGACCTTCATGTTCCCTAGTCCTGCCTCAAGTCCCAGACTAACCCAGCCCTCAGTCAGCAGGGTGGTGGGTGACACTGGTTTGAAGATCTCCCTGGGTCTCCTGTAGCCAGTCAGACTGGTGGTGTGTTTGGAAACCACAGGCCCTGACCGTGGCTGTCAGACCTCCCAGACAGCATCTGCTGCCAGTCTGTCCTCATCGTCTTCAGGTACTGCGCTCATCTTGCCAGGCCTCCACCTACCACCCTCTGCTGCAGCTGTCCCACGAGCGTGAGTGCTGCCTCCTGACACCGTGAGAGAGCCTATCTGGATTCCAGGAGCAAATCCTTCCTTGTCTGCCTCCTTCCCACAGAAGATAAACATGAATGGCATTATAACATTGATAAATAACATGATTAAGTAACAACAAATATTTAGTGAGTGCTTACTATTATTAATTTAATTGCTATAGCTTACTCCTCAAGAGAGCTGATGACCCATGAGGACAAACGTTTTTGCACATTATTACTGGCACTAAAACTGATATCCCCTGTCTACCCAGAACAGGCCTAAGGGAAAGGGAAAACCAGAAAGCCTGCCTGTCTCACTGCCTCCATGCCCAGCCCAGGAACAGTGCTTGCCCTGCTGCATCCAGCGAGCCGCCCACGAAGAAGGAGGTCGGCAGAAGTCAAGGTGTTGTCTTAAGAATATTCATTATAAAAAAGACACTGACTTCATTCTTGGGCAGATTCTCTTCCTGTGAAGTATCTAGTCCCTCTGCCTGATTCTCTTGTTCTTCCTGAGTCTGATCTGTATCCACTTTACTGTGTTTCAGCTATGAAGTTAGTAGAAGGAACTATTTAAAAAGAACTTTAAATAGCTTTTCCCCCTTTATTGACTTCATGCTAGTAGGAACATCATTTTTTTTATTATCTGGTACTGCAGTCATCCACACTAGCTCTTTTCCCACTGACTGAGAGTTGATTATTATCAAATATCCATCCACCCAAGATGAGTTATGTTATGGCAGGTGTCTGGTGAATAATACCAATGCAGTTTATTTTACTGTTTGCTCTTTCATCTTAGAGTGATCAGCTAGCAAAATGAAAATTATAGATTGTTACTTGAAAATTTTTCCTTTGTAGGACTTCTGTCCCATCCATATTAGATTTAAATGTTATTTTCAAATTTATTTTACTAATTATATTTTCTGTGCATGAATCACACAATCATGTCCTTTGCCCATTTATCCACTGGGATAGTGGTAGTGTTCACAAATATGTTTGAATAAATTTTCATGTGCTTAGAGATGATAAGCATTTTCCCACTTATGGTGAATATTTTTCCTTTGTATTTATTGTTAGTTATTTTTATTGCTGAGAAGTTAAACATTTTTTGTAACTGTATTTGGCAATTTTATTTCATTTTTAATTTCCCATTTTGTTCCAATCATAGGAAAATTATCACCTTGAAGTGGGACTAAAAACCCTATTCTTGCAATAGGAGTATGTGGTGGGGACTTGATAATAGGGGGAGTCTAGTAACCATAATGTTGCTCATGTAATTGTACATTAATAATAGCAAAAACAAAAAACAAAAAAAAACCCTATTCTTCCCTTAGGGTTCCATTCCTACCATCTTTGAAATCTTATTCTGACATTCTTGGGCTGCAGAGCTTAGGCCCCACAACTCTTTAAATTATTTCCACAAAAGCTGAACATGTGTATGACTTCAACTGCGCAATTACCTGCAGAGTCCATTTTCCATGGATTTGTAATTATTTCCCATGTTTTCTGATGTCTAAGAGGTCTATAGCTTACTCCATTCATACCTAAGTTGATACCAAGAGTCACTCATTCATTCATCTATTCATTCATTAATTCATTTATGTGTGGCACACAGACTCTAGGGAAGCCCCCAGTGAGCCCTCCTTCCTGGTGGTCATCCTTGAGTGTGGTTTGCTTCTAACAAATAGAATATGGTAAAAGTGATTTGATGTCCCTCCTGTGATGTGTTACATAATAAAAGACTGTCCCTCTGAAGACTCATCCTAGAGACTGTTCTGCTGGCTTGATGAACTAAGCAGCCATGCTTGGGAAGCCCACATGGTGAGAAACTGTGGGAAGCCCCCATCCCCAGCCCTTTATCCCAGGAAGAAGCTGGGATTCTTGGTCTTAGAGCTGTAAGGAAATGAATTCTGCCAAGAATGTGAGTGAGCTTGGAAGAGATTTTTTCCCCAGTTAAGCCTCTAGAGAAGAGTACAGTCCAGCTGACACCTTGACTGCAGTCTTGTGAGACTCTGTAAGTAGAGGGATCATCTAAGTCATGCCTGTACCTGCAGAAACTGTGAGATAATAAATGGGTGTTTTCAACCACTAATTATGTGGTAATTTGTTATGCAGCTATAGAAAAAAAATGAATACTCTGCTATGCTCAATGCCATATATGTGATTCTCTCACTTAGTGCTTGAAGTAACCCCAAGAACCTAATACTAATATTATTCCCATGTTACAGATAAAGCAACTGAGGCTCAGGAGCTGAACTCCAGAACATTCTGCTCTGAACCACTGTACTATCGTAGTACTATTACATACTATCATTTCATTTTACTGTAGCTCATTATTTCATGGATTCTAGTTTATCATGGTTTAAAACTTATCTCCTGAACATACCAACTATATTTAGGAAATGTCCTATTAGGCATACCTAGTACACAAAGGAGATGATTTTATGAATTCAACATTACAAGGAACTTCCCTATAATTCTTTTTTGATGTATTTTTACCACCTATCTCACAGAAATATTAGATTCATGAATAGGAAAGTTTCTCTTTTGTGTAAAATAGTGATGGGCTTTGAACTATTTAGAAGGGAGAAAAATTGTGGTTGTTGATTTGGTATTAGAACACTCAAGTAAACATCAGTTAGAATGTGCTGGCTATTGGAGCCTGTCTTTAACTTTGCTGCAAGAATAAAATACTTCATCTTGTTTCCTAACTTCCCCATTTCTAATCAGGAAGAAGGAAAAATTAGGAAGTGGAGAGATTTAGAAATGTTTTTTCTCCCTTACAACTAAAGTCCTATTTGGTTTAGTGTTCTGAGGAGCTGAGATAGGATTATGACCCCACTACTCTATCTTCTAATGAGAATTCTTTCTATTCTGCATTTATCAGATGTTAATTATTCATACTGCATGATTGAGGATTTTGGATTCAGAGATTCGCCTGCAATATTTGGAATATCAGTGGAGGTCTACATCAACATAGAATTTATACAGCAGCTGGTGCTAGTCAAAGCTAATGATGGAATTTCAGTTTAATAAAAAGACCCCCAACTGAGCACACCATCTTGAAGAAAGTATACTTATCAAACAGCTTTCAGTCACTTCAAGAGGGACGCCTTAATTGGGAAGAGGAAGATTTGCAGAGTAGTCTGTCATCGTGCCGATTCCAGATCAATAACTGCATGTCTGCTCTTTGGTAGACACAGCTTTTGCTTTATATGGAATAATCACATCCACCTACTCTCCATTTGGATAAAGAGATCTTTTTTTCATTTAACAATGTGAAGCAATATCTCCTTCTAATTCACCTGTGTCTTCATCATAAACAAGCAAAATTTAGACTTGTGATCAGAAAGGTCTATATTGTTTTTGTAACAGGAAAGCAGTGCTCTTGAGATTTTTCTATTTTCAAAAATGGTTTTGTTGAAGAAAATTGTATGTGTAAAATTAAATTATGGTAGTTTAACTACAAGAAGAATATGCTAAGCAATGATGATCTGGATTCATATACAATTATTTTGGAGAGGACTGTACAGTCATCTACCAATAAGAATGAAAAAGAAAATGGATTCACTTTTGGAAGGAATTGAAATACCAAAGAAGAATGTGACTCAGTCAATCAAGTATTGGTTTCCTTATTTGTTAAAAGGAGATATTCATTCAAACTGGTGGCTTTCAAACTATTTGTAGATGGTTAGTCTCCTTGGTACATTGGAGGACATATGGACAGACAGGGCAGGTGGAGGGCACAGAGAGGGTGGTGGGGCAGAAGCCCAGTGTGGGGTCAGGGGACTCTCTGGACCCCATTCTCACCTCAACCAGGGCAGCTCTCTGCCTTTCCTTTTCCTTCTCTTCCCTTCTCTTCCCTCCCCTCCCCTCCTCTCCCTCTCCCCCTTCCCTCCCCTCCCTTTCCCTTCCCTTCCCTTCACCTCCCTTCCCTTCCTCTCCCTTCCTTTTATGTCCCTTCCCTTCCTTTCTTTCCCTCCCTTTCCTTTTTTTCTAGGTAAGATTTCTTCTTTTTCTTTTTTTGAAAAACAGGGTTCTGCTGCTAAAATGGAGTTTGAAAATCACTGGGCTTGACAATTCTAAGTCTACTTCCTTCTATGAATTCCTTCCTTCTGGCAATTCTTCAATTACTGTTAGGATTTCACGGTACAGGAACAAAACAGCAAAGGAGATTGAAAATCTTTAAGAATAAACAACAAATATCTATCTTGTTAGACAGATAACCAACAGGTAACTACAACTCATAAAATTGTAGTTCTGCTAAGAGGCAAAGCTGTGGGTGAAATGGCATCTTGCAGACCCTTATAGAGATATGGGACTATGGTTAACATGTCTTAAGTTTTTTTTCAGAGTAACTATACAGAGCAAAGCCATGCTTATTTAATGCACTAGATGATGTTTGGGCAGAGTGGCAGAATTATGGCCTAATTTTAAAAACCAATCCTCTTGCATTTAGAGAATCATATACTGTAAGAGTGGTGGGATAATTTGAGATCATTTCCCTCACTTTATATATTCACTCATCCATTAAGTCAATACATTTTTATTGAATTTGAGTGTGTTTTACCTACTATGCTAGATGTGGGAGTTAGAGTATATTGTTCCTATCCATACAGAAATTATATTTTAGTGGAGGAGATAGCAATTAAACAAATAATCATACACATAAGCATATACTTTAAAAAGTTTTGTAAGTGCTATTAAGCAAAAGAGCGGAGTTCTCAGAGGTCTCTGAGATCACATGTTAGAGGATACATGAGAGCAGGAGGCTGTAGAGAGACAAAGTGATTTGCCTCAAGTCACCGAGCTGAGCCCTGAAGAGCCAGCTCTAGTATCAGCTGCTGTTCTGTCTGTCTCACCAGCTTGGCTGCGGGAGTTTAGGGCAATAGCGAAAGCTAAGTGATGGAAATCAGAAATCTGGGAGTTCGTTTCTTGGCTTCACTACTTCAAAATGCTGGGCAGCCTTGAGAGATACCTAAATATCTGGACTAAGAATGGAAACTTCACATTTGTGAGAATTGTTTTCTTCTTTGGTTAAAGTCGCTCTGCTCGCAATATGCTTGGCTAGAGGCTGAAAATGGTTTTCAGAGAAAGCAAGGTTCATGATTAAAGAAAAGCAATTGCTTAGCATATACAGCATGATTACTAATTAAAACATCCAGGCTGCAACCAGGTTCAACAGCTTCCTTGAGTCTACGTTGCTGTGAAACAAGTGGTTTTGTTTCTGTAGAAGGCTCAGTCCAAAATGTACATCAATTTCCATGACAAACCTTTCCCCGGATGTTTGCCACATCTATCAACTAGAAGAAAACCCAAGTTAAACCATCATTATTACAATTATTAGCAAACAGCAACTATAATGACCCATTCTCCAATTTGAAGACTGAGCCAGCTGGGATGGTCTTCAGCCCATATGGAGGGAAAGGAGTTTGAGGATATTTTCTCTGGTAAGAACCTGAAGAGCAGGGATGGGGTGGGTGTGGTTGATAGTAGATCCATATACTTTGGAGATCCCACAAACACACAGTTAAATGGCATCCTTTCATAAACATTGAGAAGATCTGCTTGCCTACATGGATGCTGTCTACCTCCAGGAAGCACCTGCCATCAGACAGTAGGTAACTTTTTAAGCCCTTCCTAGTATTTGATGGGTAAGTGATTGACTTCCCTCAATCTAAAGCCTAAGTCATAGTCAAGTACCATTAATTTGGAATGTTTCATTTGTCTTTATTTTAATCATATTTGTATTTTATTATATTTAGAAATTATATTCACGTATACACTCTATATAAATCTTTGCATTAGTGAATAAATGGGATTATGATAATATGTTGGGGTTTTCTGTGCAGACTGTATTTTTCCTTTTTCCTTTTGTAATCCTCCTCTCCCCTCATTTCTTTTCCTGCTGCTCTCACCCCCACCACAATTCATGTTATCAAACTAGATTGTGTCTCTGCATATTTTTATCCATGCACATATATCCCTATGTAAGCACATATATATGTACATAAAAGTATATATATCCCATGCACAGGGTTATTAGGGGCCATTTTTTACAAAAATAGGATCATGTTATATATCTTTGTCCTATATTTGTCTTTTTCACCAGGAAATACTTCAGGAGAATGGCTCCAAGTCAAATGGTATAGTTCTGCTTCATTTTCTATTACTTCTATGGTGTAGATGTGCCAAGATTTACTTTGTGCTCAGTTTTCTGCTATTTTGAACAATGCTGTGATCGACTTCCTTGTACATGTGTCTTTGTGTACAGGGGCTTTTATTTTTAAAGGGTAACTTTCCAGAAGTGATAATTCTGAGTCAAAGGATGTGGCTATTTAATGTTAACAAATGTTGCCAGATTGTTTTCTAAAAGATATGGTAACAATTCTCATTTCTACCAGCAATAATGGAAGCACCATTTCTTCCTGGATCCATAGCAAAATGGATGTTACTACTTTTTTATTTTTGCCCGACTGCCCTTATTGTTGCCTTATTTTCCACCTCCCTATTAGTGAGTCTAAATATCTTTTTGCAAATTTGCAGGCCATCCAGTTTTGCTCCTTCCTGTTGATTTTGGATTGCATTTTAGAAGAGCTCTTTGTATAATAATATTGTATTTTTCATCTATTCTAAATTTTTTTCTAAATTTCTCACTTGTTTTTGTTATCATTTGAAATACATATATTTTAATATAGCTAAAAATGTACATCTTTTATTTTATAGCTTCTAGGTTTACTGCCTTAGTTATGGAAATGTCCCCATACATGTACATTCTTGCATTTTTATTCATTTTCGTGTTTAGGTTTTTGACCCATCTGAAATTATTTTTATATATAAGTTCAGCTTAATTTTTCTATACCATTTTAAAACAATTCACCCTTTCCCACTGAATTGAACCTTCATTACGTATTAAATTATCATATATACTGGGATCTATTTCTGGATTCTATGTCCTGCTGTACTTATTTGTCTATTCCTGTGCAAATACCTGATTTGTTTTTAGTGTCCTTATGAGATCTGATATTTGATAAAGCATGTCACTCTTAATTACTCTTCTTTTCCTTCTATTTAAAATAGTATTTGGTATTTTCTTTGCATTTGTCTTTTATACATTCAAATATACATTCTACATTTGTCAGAATTCTCACTCTTGGAAAGTTATTCTATAAAAATAAAAGCTCCTATACACAAAAGAAGCTTTAGGAGCCAGTATATGATTGGCCAGTATATCATCTTCTTTTCCTATCTTGTGAAGGCAGAAGCACTTGTTGCGATGAAACTTCTTTCAGCCTGTGTTCCTAATTGACAACAATGAGCTGAGCTACCCTCATAATCCATGCTGGACATATAGAATGAGTGAGAAGTAATCTTTGGTTATGTCAAATCACAGAGATTTTGGGGGGTTATTTGTTACTGCAGTATCACCTAGCTCATTCTGACTGATGGGACTGTTGTGAGGCTCAAGTAAGATAATACATATAAAAATACGTATTCCAGAGTAACTTGGAACTAAGTTATAGATCAGTAAATACTAGCAATATAATTAAAATTATTAGCAAATAGCAACTATAATGAAGCTACTGTCTTGTCTGGACATAGGGCTTTCTAGCCATATGGTTTAATTTCAGGAGATTAGGAAGATTCATGTACCAGAAGAAATATATACCTTGCCTGCTCCACACTGTAGTTAAAAGTTTAATGCCTACAAAAATGCAAGCCATTTTGCATTGGTAAGATGATAATTCATTAATATAATGAAGGAAACTTAGAACATATTTGAATATAATGATTTATATCATGATTGCATACTGGTGGCCCACCTCACCAAACCTGGGCCATAGATGTGTTTTAAAATTAGTGAATCGCACACATACACTCTCACTCTCTCTCTCTCTCTCTCTCTCTCTCTCTCTCTCTTTCTCTCTCTCTCTCTCTCTCTTTGGTTTCTCTTGGGAAAACTGACCCAAATCTCCAGAGCTGAGTAACTATCTAATTCAACAGTGCCCACCCCACCCCCTGCCACCTTATTTTCTTACACCCAGTCCACATTGCCCATTTGCAAATCTACACACACTGTGTGTGAATGTGTGACCCCTGTATATTTATAATGAGTGAAAATATGATTATTTCTTGTAGGGTATAATGAGCTCTAGACAACATACTATAAAGGAAGGAAAACTGAGGTACTGATGTGTAAGCCATTTGGTATCTTGATAGAATTGGTTAGTGGAGGAAAACACATTTCTCTTTCTGCAGAAAAGACTAAGAATAGATCTTTTATACCTCAGTAGCAGTTTTCATCATCAAATCAGTTCCAGACCACATGGGATAATTAATTCTCTCAGTCCCCTCATAGGGTGAGATTTTCAGAAATACCATTAGTCAGAAAATGAATCTAGGAAAACATTTGCAAAATCTCATTACCTTGGAAGAATCTTAATACAACAAGTTACTGAACTGTCAATAAAGCCTGCAGACTGAATATCCCCGTCTTGTTCACTTATGAAGGGGAATCTAACACAGAAAAGGGATTGGACAGAAAGGTCTAGAATCTAGATTGTTCAGTGTATATATAATTCCCATGCAATTGCTTGAGCATTATTATACTCCTTCACATTCATATCCCTTAAAATCCCTCTTATGTTAATCACATTCATCATTTTGGCTCCATATTCATTAAAAGAGAAAACATTTTCATGCCACTACCCGCTTAGAGTCTGCTAACTGACCCAGTTTTTAAAGGCAGATTCCCCCAGCAAAAATATGCTTCTTGTTACATGTGCAACCAATAAAAAACAAATAGCCTGTACAATTTAATGTAACCTTACTGCAGAATTCCATGGTACCAATCACCCTTTTATTAATGTCCTAATTTAATTCAAGGTATTAGAAACCAAGGTGAGATAAAATATTGTCCCAAAGTAATGACTTGTCCTCTGAATTTTGAGAAGTGGGTTTGAGAATGGGACATCCTTGGATCTTTAATGATGTACCTTTTTCTGTTTGCTGATTTTTTAAAGGTCATGAAGAGTTGTTTGAGGAAGAAGGGAACATGGAATATCTGGTTTTAGATGCTCCAAACCTCAAATTTGTCTCATCAGTAAAATGTCACTTCAGTTCTGCATTTTTGTTAGACAGGAAAGAGGTAAAAATTAAAAACAGCCTGAAGTAACCTTGTGGGTTGAAAAGAGACCCTCTCAAATCAGAGATGAGGACTTTTCCACCTGCATTTTTCAAACACAGACTTTTTAAATTTTTAACTTAATTTCAAAACCTTGAATACCTTAGCAAACGGTATTATCACAAACTATTAAAATAACTTATTCTTCAAACATAATCATTTTAGACCTGTTGCATAGCTTCAAATGTAATAAGTACAACAGACAATCGAGCTGCCTTCTATTTTCATTCCAGTTATAGTGAGGGAATGTTTTTGGATTCTGGATATTAGTAGTTTCCTTTAAAAAAATACTCTGGAAACCTTCTATAAATGAAAGGAATGTGTATAGTATGCAAATTTAAAGTGTGCTGTCCTCATTTACCCAGTGGAATTCAAAATAAGCCCCAACTTGTGAACATATTAAAGCAGATTGAAATGGATATTAGTGGGATTTGTAAGGAGAAGCACTCCAGTCAGTCAAACATGCTATGCCTGAGAACTTTGATAATGTTGTTTTACTGATAATTACCTGCCGGCTGTCACCTCAAAGTGGGATTTCATGCAGGTTCCAGTATTTAAATATTACATTCAAAGCCAAGCCTGCAAAAACACTTATACCAATCTGGCCCGTGTTCATTTTATTTTACAATTATCTGTGCCTTTCTTAATGAAAAGCAATGCAGTTAACTCCCTTTTAATTGTGTTTGATCTGGGTGGGCAAAAGAATCGACACCACATTCTTGCTTCCATGGTCCAGAGCAGGTTCTGCCTTTTCTCCCTCCCAGACATCAGCAGACATAGAATTTACTAGAAAGCAGCACTTCTTGACCAGCATGAATATTCATCAGCCCTCAGAAATTAGTCCCTGTGGCAAAGCAAACACCTCTCACTTACATTTACTGAAGGTGGTTTGAATGGAAAGGACCGACTCCTGTGGTCCTCCTGGGCGGCTAGTGCCTGCAGGTCTCCCAGCTCAGCAGAGAACTTCTCCGCCACCCGCCCCTCCCACACAAACAGACTTTTTTTTTTTCTCAGACTGAACTCCTAATTAAATTTAATAGTTTCAAGAGTTTAAACTGTATACCTTTTTAATTGTGTCCTACTTTGTATTGGCTGATGCACAAGTCTGAAAATGGATATTACAGCTTTTTATGATATAATATCACCCTAATTGGTGCTTCATAGGCTGTGGCTGAATTCTTTTCAATTAAGCTCTAACATACAGTAACTGTTTCTCTCTGCAAATGCTGGAAAACCATTCACAGGAGAGGACTGGTACTGCACAATTCCGAAGTACCTTAATGTGTCAAAAATGTTTTGTGAAGAAAGCTACACTGTAAATGCAATCACCTACATTGGTGTTCCCATTGTTAACTGGGAGTGAAAGTATTGCTAATTGTCCTGCGTTTTAGCTGGGTTTTTAAAGCATTATGTAGTAAGTACACCAGAGGGTCAATTTGTGAAGTGAAATACTTAGCATGCAAAGCGTAATACAAGATGCTGTGTAATACTTGACCTCTCAGCATAATAAATGTAGCAGTGAAACGCTGTGCATTCAGTATTCACTGAATAGAGCCTTCGCAGTGGAACAAAACCAGAAAATGTTCTCTTCATTCCTTTTTTTTTTCACTAAGCGAAATTATTCTTTATAATGGCCATTGCAGCAATTAGCTGGCATTTGGTAGAATAAATGTGCAGAAATAGCAATTTCTTATTTTAAATGAGATTTTGTATGGAGCCTGAAAATTACTTGAGGTATATGAATAATTGTGCCTTAGCTTTATGCTACAGAATAGGGTGTGGGTGGGTATAAAGATTTCCTATTTGCAGTTAAATGTTTAGACATTTTATTATTTTAATTTCACTCACAGTCTGCCTGGATTGACCCTGCTTTCCCATTGATCATTTCATGTGCGCCTGGAAGCAAGTGTGCAGATGGTGGGAGACTCCCAATTAGTGCACTATGTTTTTTATGAATGTGACATGTAAGTGCAATCAGGTCGCCTCCGGAGGCAATGGTGGTGTTTAGGCTTTAGGATCCTGAATCGATACAATTTAATAATCTGCATGGAATGAATGTTTATCAATATTCTCTGTGGTCCAGTGCAATTGGATACTTCATTAAATTTTTATCCAAAGTTTTTCACCTTATTGAAATGCATTCTTCCAGGCATTCATGATTCATCTAATTAACCTTAAGTAGGGTATTTTTTTTCTCTCTCAAAGTGATTCAGTTAATTATGTCCATATATTCATAATTATAAGGTGGATGAGTTGGGTAAAACTGAAATTATGAAATCTGCAGAAATTCTATGTGGTTTAGAATGTAGACTATAAAAAGGGATGAGTAAAAGAGCAAAAGTCAGAGCAATGAAATTGTTTTAATCCCCCACAGCCCACCACACCCCAACTGCTTTCTCACAGGGTTTTGTGTATTTTTTCACTTATCATTTGTATCCAACAATTTCCAAAAATTGATTTGAGGCAAGAACACAGTGACTAATATTTTTTTTTAAAGCAAATACTAAGAACACTTGACTAGTGTAAGTTATTTTTAATTACAAAATTAAAGATGATATATAGTCATTTAGAGGTTAACCATTAAAACAGTAAAAAAAAAGTTTCTTTCACCCACTAACGACCATCCCAAGTTCTCCTACCAGATGCAACTACTATAGACAGTTTTTTACATGTTCTAATCCACATTTTTAGATCCTTTCTTCTTATTCTATTCCTTCACACATTTTACTTGCATATTCTACATAATATCTTAGGTTTCAAAAATTGTTTTATTTTTCCCTAGGCAACTTTTCTAGCATAACTCTTTTTTTTTGTCTTTAAAATTGTTTTGAATTATTTTTTAGCTAAATGAAAGGACAGACTACCCTAATTTTCATTTTACCTAAGACCTAAGCACATACAACTTTTTACTCTTTCTTTCTACCCTTGAGGGATGCCAGAAAGTCCTCTGCCAAATTCTATAATGAAGGCAGTCCACTACTCCATTACCAAAGACATAGCTTATCTGTTAAACCCAACCACGATACTACAAAATTGAAAATAGCTCCAATTAGTTATTGTTCATCTAATCTAGGTAAAATGATGTTCTCACACAGCAAACACATGCCAACCCTTCATCATGCTACAAACAAGTCTTGTCAGCTATACTCCACAAAAGCCCAAGGAAGGGTGCTAGGTCACTGTACTACTGTCTTTGCTCAATGGTCATACTTAAGATCTAACAAATTGCATAGTCACTGACCAGAAAAATTGTACATGATTTCTGTCCTATGTTAAAGCCTCATGATTTCTTCCCAGTGGGACAGATATAACAAGTTACAATCATAGTTTCAACATTTGACATGATTTATAGTAAACCCTGGTAGTTGACTATATAAGTAAATTTAATTTTCAAAATTATATACTTGAAATGAAAAAATGTGAGTTCAACATTTTTCTTTTAAATTATTCCTTTCTGAAATGCACCAATTGAAACTTTCCAATGGAGAAGAATATGGTGGACTAAAGGTAAAATTTCTTCCACATCTTTGTGGGGCATATGCAAGTATCACATGAATAACTATATGAGTAAAGATATTGGTATGTTTAGAGAGAAATGTCAGCTGTGCATTCATATTGCTATTATTAAAGAATAATGCCCAGTCATGATGATCACCTGGAAAATTCATAAGATATTTCATGTCATTGTGATTATCTAACAGATCTTCACCACATCTTGACAGGTAAAGAGGGGACTTTATAGTTCATTTAAAAAAAAAGGATGACACAAATAGTGAAAATCTGTTGTAGACTGGACTATTAGCCTCAGCATCATTGAAAGTTTTATGATATCATTGCCATAAAGTCTAATGACAATATTTTCCTCTGAAAAATATACAAGTATAACCTTTCTCTTTCAAAAGTTGAATAGAGTATCTATGCAGGGTATGCTTTCTGTTTTGAGTGTCTAAATTAAGAAATAAGCTTTCTTTTCCTGTTTCCCAAGAAAATTACTAGAGTTTCCTTGGGAAACTTCAATGAAGAGGACTTCAGTGTAGTTCAAATTGGATGACTCTCCATTTCCGTTTTTGCTCTCCTACATCCTGCTTTCATTTGGAATGGCCTCCTCTTAGGGAATTTTCTCCTCATTCCCATCTCTGGTTGTCCAATTCCTTCTCCTCTTTCAAGGTCTAGGTCAAACATTCTTTCCTCCAGGAAGCTTTCTCTGCTGTCTTATTAAAAGGAATCCCTCCCTCTTCTGAACCATGAGAGCAATTTACCTGTCTACCTTTCAATTATTTATATGCATTGCATTACCCCTGCTTGACTGTAGGCTTCCTGGGAGTCGGATCCACGTCTGCTCTAATTCCAGTGCCTTACACATTGTGAGCATACAATAAATGCCTCTTGAATGAATACATTTTACCAGCCAGATTCTGGCCCATGATCCATTATTATATATGGCAAAGAGATCCAAACAACCAGAGAAATGTAAACCTTCCAGGAATGATCTATTCTATTTTCAAGAACACAGCTTATTCGACGTCACAGCAGTCCGCACATATGAGGTTCATGATTGAGGGCTGGTCAAAAAGAATTACTGATTCATAGTCTGAACTGCTTTGTATAGCAGCCTGGGGGGAGCAAAAGATCTCAGCTGTTTTGCAAACTAGTTTGTCTTTGATCCAGACAAATCAGAAGCACCAAAATTCCTTGCTATCTCTAAACTTAAGAGAATATCAGAAAAGCTCAATGCCGTGTTCTTGAAAATAGAGTAGATCATTCCGGGAATGTTTACATTTCTCTGGTTGTTTGGATCTCTTTGCCATATATAATAATGGATCATGGGCCAGAATCTGGCTGGTAAAATGTATTCATTCAAGAGGCATTTATTGTATGCTCACAATGTGTAAGGCACTGGAATTAGAGCAGACGTGGATCCGACTCCCAGGAAGCCTACAATCAAGCAGGGGTAATGCAATGCATATAAATAATTGAAAGGTAGACAGGTAAATTGCTCTCATGGTTCAGAAGAGGGAGGGATTCCTTCTAATAAGACAGCAGAGAAAGCTTCCTGGAGGAAAGAATGTTTGACCTAGACCTTGAAAGAGGAGAAGGAATTGGACAAGCTGTGTAATCATTTCTAAGTTTCAGTTTCTCCATCTGTAAATTAGGAACAACAATGCCTGCCTCACATGGTTGTTTTAAAGACTAAATGTTTAAGTACCTAATGGATAGAAAGATGGTAGGACCGCTAAGAGCCATGTGATAACCCTTGGGTTTATTAGAGAAAGACACTTCTTTCCCACCTATCGGAAAATTATCCTAAGGTACAAATCAATTGATGATGTCTGTGAAGAGTCAGGTGCCCCCTTAGGATGTAGTACCTTTGGTGATCCACAACTGTGCACAATGGCCCACTGCCTTGATGGTAACAATTATGATGCTGCTGCTGATGGATCCTTCTTATTTTTAATGGTCTGAAAAAGTTCTGGCAGTATTCCTACAACCTGAGAAAGTTCTAGGAATCAGGCTACTTTTTTTTAACATGTATTCTATTGTGTTACATTTATCTGAAAACACTTTCTGTCTCCATTACTAGACTGTGTACAGCATGGGGGCAGGGGCTAAGATCCTATTTATCACTGTTAGGCCCTGTATCCCCAGGGCCTAACTGGGGACTGGCACCTAGTAATTGTTCAATAGAAGCTGGTTAAATGAGTATGTATCTCCATCACACTTCAGAGACTTATTTCTTCTCAATACACCCAAGAGGTCACAGGCTGAGACGTGGTATCCCAAAAAAATCACATCCACATGTTTACACCAAAGTGAGAGCTCATCCACATCACAACCTACTTTATTTGAAACTTATATTATTAAGAGATGATGTCATTGATGTACATTAGTCTTCTTTTGTATTTTGTATACATTAGCATGACTAAAGTATTTTAAAAGATGTTTATCAAACATCCACTGGTTGCTATGAAGGGTTGTGAATCTTTGAGGCACAAAAAAGAAAGTCTGCACAGTGTCCTGAATAGTTAGGGCTTGTTACTTCCTGGTCCTAAGGGGAGAATGATGAGTCTCTTATTTGTGGCTTTCCAGCCACTTCCCAGGGGTAAGATTCCTGGAAAGATGTCAGAACAAGTTTCTATTACATATTAAGAATGAAGGCTGTGAATATATGCAGAGAAGACTTGTCAAATGGTCTCCCCAGTTGGATCAGTGTCTTAGGCTTTGAACCTGTTTTAGAACAATTTCCTATACTTGATTTTCCTTCCCTCAACATTTTAAAAAACAATTCCTTTATATTGAATAACCATAATATAAACTTGTACACTTTTTTTTCAATTCTTTCCTGATGCTTATGCTCTACTGAGCCTGATTTTTCACATTGGTTACAGTCCAAAACTTTCAAGGTTCACATAAAGTTCATCATACTTTTGTTGGGCCTCATTCCTTCAGAAATGGCCAGATCCTAATGGTGCCTCTCTTTCTATGGCAAAAAAAGTTGGTGTGCAATATGGGGTGACATCATGGGATTTCTCACTTTGCCCCCATGCCTGGTTAAAAGTAGACACACCCTAAGCAACCCTAGCTTCTTTCATGGATGTTTACCATTCTGCTTACCTGGCAGGAAAACTCAGTTTATTAAAAAAAAAAAAAAGAAAGAAAAACAGTGAAAAAGAACTGAGATTTTTTGAGAGTTTGTGCCAGGGGCTGTACCGAGGACTCTGCAAACACTGTCTCATTTGATCCTCAAACCACCACATGAGAGAGACTGTTATTAGCCCCATATCACTGGGAAGGAACCCAGCCGAGGGGTTGGATGGCTTTCCCAAGTTAGGCTGTGATTCTTGGGAAAGGAGAATCAGGACCCAGGTCTGTTTAGATCCATATTCTGATCTCTTAATCTTTATTCTTCCCTCTTTACACCTTTAGTTTCCTTTAGCTCCTCTCCTCAGTAAACTCACCATTGAATATTTTAACTGAGGGGGTGTTTGTACACGCTTATGGGAACTCTTACCAAGAGCAAAATAAACCCTAGGGGTTATGGGCCAAGATGCACAGGGTGTCCAGCAGAAAACACCATTTACAACTGAAAATAATTGCTTGAAGATTCCATTTCTATTTAATTCCACGTAGTGTGGGTTGTGTGGGGCAGAGATGGAATAAAAAGAGGCTGAGTGAAGGCACATTTTTCTTCACTTCAGAGGGAGGACGTTCTCAAACAGCTAGGCAAGGAAATGAGTTTACACCAGGGAGTGGCCACAGAGGGAGGACCCCCAACTCCCCTTCGAGCTGTGGCTCTGGAACTGAGGGCCAGGATACCACAAACCCCAGAGTGTGCAAGGTGAATCCCTGCTGATATATGGAACCCAGAACCTAGATCCTGGAGAAGCCTTCTGCCTGGCGTTAGGAGAGACAGACAGTGCACGATGCCCCCTCAGCCTCTGACATACACTTTCCTGAGGAGGGAGAAAGTAAAACTGAAGAATTTCCTCAGAACAAACAGATAAAACCTCATCTGATAAACCCTGCCACAATATTCTCTTCAAGTTTTATTTATTTATTTATTCAGCATTGGTAAGGGCAGTTCTCAAATTTGGGGTATAAACTGAAAGGAGGGTGTGTGTGTGTGTTAAAATGTATATCCCTTCTCCTAACATTCTGATTCTGTGGGATTGGAATGAGTTCTTGGACTCTACATTGGACACCCAAAGAAATCTCATGGAAGGTAAATCTCTTATCAGAGAAGTAAATTCTGAGAAAACGAGTCTGGAGTTAGGCAAGTACTCAGAGATCTGGTGTTCCATGAGTTCCTTAGGATGAAGCTTACCAATAATATTCTCCAGGAATGTTCATCTTTGGTGATGGCTGACAATGTCGGTAGGTACTGCCAAAAAGTTTCCTGTACTCCTTCACACTAGCTCCTACAAAAATGTTTGAGACAGGACTGAGAGTGGGGTGAGGGGCAAAGAAGCTTTCCCCATGTGGGGGTGCGAGTGTGGCCCCTCCCGGTTTTAGCTGGGCAGGCCTTCCAGGCACACTGCAAGAGACGAGTAGAAGACCCTGCAACTTCAAGGAGGGCCACTTCTGAGGGACGGCTCACAGTATCTAAAGTCTCTACAACAGATCATTGATTCATTCATTCGACAGGTATAGAGGACTCATATATCTGCTTTAGGCCCTGGGAACTCACTCACACTTTTCTCTCTTCCTAGAAGGTCGCTGTCCCCCAACTTCACCTACTTAACTTTACTCTTCCATACCTGGCCTCCCTATAAAGGTCATTTCCCCCAATATGCCCTCATGGCATCATTAACCTATGCGATGGGATTCCTGGAGTCAGTGCTGTCCCACTGTGAGCTCCATGAGAGCAGGGACCATGTTTTGGGGAGGAGTGGGAGGAGTTTGTTTTGTTTTTAAGCTCTGAGCTGCTTATAAAAATAATTTCCTGAAATCTAGTTTTCTGAATGACACCTTGCCACATTTAGCAATGTACCAGTTTAACAGAGTGGATTATTTTTCTGTTTATAAATTACATAGCAAATTGTACTGGATAGAATGTTTTAACAGCTTTTGATGATTCCTGTTAAGGTTTAGTTAATTGGTTTTAATTTCCTCTTCATAATAGCATTTTAAGGAATGTTCAGTTGTTAACACCTCAGAGTTATAGCATGGTTTAGCCTTTTAGGGTATATATTTAATATTCAGGAAAGGGTAATTAATAATCAGTAACCAAAACTTGACTTCAGATTACTACCCCGATTCTGACATTCATTCCCTTAAGTATGAAATTGCTAGGGGAATTCAGAGCAACTAAATCAACATGGCATGCAGAGATTTTAGACATTAATTATGAGTCATATAAAATCAAGGCTGATATGCCATTTGAGGCATCAGTAAAATAATATAAAAATGCTTAAAGAGAATTTCTAAATGACATTCAGAAAAATGGGAGAAAACTTTAAGTCAATTAAAACAATCTCATTCCATGTGTATGCTGAAATTTAAAAATTTAATTGCCAGAAACAAAAATGAAGTCCACCATGCCACCAACAAATTGTAAAAAGAATATTCACTATGTCTATAATTTGAAAAAATTAGAAAATACAGAAATAAGGAGTAGCTAAAGATGAAATGCTCAATTTTTAGTTTCTAGCAAGGAGAAATGGAGATTTCTTTCTTACCTGGTTGTATGCACCAAAAGATGTGAAATAAAACGGCAACTGTGGTCAAAGATGCATAAAGGAAGTGCAGAGGCTCAGGAGGGATTGGCATAATTGCACAAATGATAAAATTTCAAATTTGGTTTATATATTACATTGAAACTAAGATGTGCAAAAAAGGATTTTAAATATTTATTAATAATTCTAAAAATACTAAAACAAGAAATGAACTAGGGAATAATGAAGCAACAAAATCATGTATTAGGCCAATATTTCTTGTAGAAAACTGGCAAAAACAATCCTGTAAGTGTTAACTAGTTGACAAGACAGTAAATGACTTTAAAAAAGACATATGCATAAGACTGAATATTTCTAAGGAAAATAAAATTTTGAGTAAAACATGAAATGTTTTATGAATATAAAATGTATCCATCAGAAGAGGGAACTACTATTAGCTTTTGACAAACTAAAATTCCTCAAAATGTTGCTATCAAAAGCAAATGAAAATGATCGACTATAACAATCCTATACAAATTGTTGTCAATTGTATAAATGGTTAAAAAAAACATATTTTTGGTAAGCAAGTACATTTGGTAAATTTGACATATTAGTGATTCAGTAAATTGATGAATTGATGAATTAATTTTGCAGGGTTAATTTTGGACCATTGGGCCAGTTCTATTATTTACCATTGTATCTCCAAAACCTGGTGCAGTGCCTGGCATGCAGAAGGTATGCAATACATAGTTGATGAATAAATGAATGAATAAACTGTGCTGGGTGAGGAGAATACAGGGAAACAAGATTGTCAGGGATCCTGGCTTCATGGAGCTTACATTCTAGGCTGGATCGTAGTTCAACTATTTTCTGTTATTGGTTATGTAACTACAGTGTGTGACTTCACCTATGTGTGTACTTGTTCTTGGGTTCACAGAATGGGTTTGCTTTAGTGCTACACTACATTTGAAGGTCATTTGAACGGAAATGTAACTTCATTCCATAGAGAGGTGAAAAAACTTTTTCAAATAGGCCATATTACACAAGGTTGTTTAACAGTAAAATTTCTAACAAAATGATTAAAACTCTAAATGTAAGTTGTACATGTGACATTCACATAGCACTTCATTCTGAAGGGATTGTCAAACAGATGTGAGTAAGAAAAGCAAGCAGAGAGGAAGGAAGGGCCAGGTCCACTCAATTCTGTAGACCATGGAGGAAGTACTCATGCAAGTATCATCCCAGGAAGCCACAGCTGGGCTCCAGTCTTTTTTTCTTCTTTTTTCTTCTACCCCTTCAACTACACTCCTTGTACATGATCAGAAAGGAAAGTTAATGAGGTAAAGGTAACCCAACCCAAGCTTCACAGAATGGACAGAAGGCAGGCAAGGGTGTGTAAGCAGACTGCCCGGCACCTTGTGCACAGCCCCTGTTACCATGAGCTTGTGTGCAACTGGTACAGTAAAAGCAAGAGGCTTTTCCTGTGCAGTGAGTTGGAATTAAACATGCTAATTTGAGGTCTCTTTCAAGTATTTTGTTTAACTCCATTGGCCTTTAATTCCTTTATATTGCATCATTTAATGTAATGTTTTTTATATATGAAACATGTTATGCTTATTAACCAATGTGCAAAAATCCAAAGTACAGATTTTCTGTAATGGGCTAATTACAGGACTTTAAAGCCACCTACTGAGTTTTGCTGAGCTTCACAACAGGTTCACTGAACTGGATAAATTTATTCAAACGTGTGGAAATGAACCCCATTCTATGTGCAACAGTACTGGGAAAACACGCAAATTATACCTCAATACCAGTTTAATGGGTCAAACAGTGAACCTGAATACTGAACTTATCTACATCTTAAAATTGCGGGGAAGCCTGTGGTAAAAAGGGAAATGCCCATTCAAGGGAGTTTCTCTCTGTTTGTAAATAGTGGTAATAAAACAATAAGCCTGGCGATTAGGAGCAAGATATCCACACTCAGAAAACAGAGGTGGGTTGCCTTCCGATGACCTTTGAAACACCCAACTTGCACAACTGAACCTAAGAGTGGAACTGTGTGATGAAAACTCAGCAAACACACATCTCAAGCACAGCCCTTAAATCTTTCCTGTAGAGAACAAGAGGGGCATTTTCTTGTGTCATGATTTAGGAAGAATTCAGCACACTGTGTTCAGGGTTAGAAATACAAATAAGGTACAAACACGTGATAAAATTAAACACTCTTCAAGCTACGTTTTTTTTCCCCTGAGCTTGATGAACACGACAGGGATACGCCGATCATGTCAGTATTAGTTCTTCATTAACCCATTCCCAAATGTTTTTTTTTTCTTATTTGAGAGTTCTTTGGACTCAAGCTTCATAGCACCATATTTAGAACTATTATCCCATTAAATAGACACAAAGGCTGGGGTGGGGGAGAGAATGGAGGCAGAGAGAGGTTTGAGAGCCTTGTCAGGGACAAAGTTGAAAGGAAGACCCTGTTTCCTATGTTGCACCATTGCCAAGGAAGTACTGTTTTCCAGTGGATAAATACACACACACACACACACACTCATATATGATCATTTATATGCCTTAGCTGATAGATGTTGCTTTTATTCTTTGATGGAGTCTGGTTGATCCATTAACTTTGTCATGAAAGGGAAAATAACGTCATTTCCAAGCCTGAAAGAGTTCCAGTCTCCTCCCCAGGGCACTTTATTTACAATGTACAATCTACCCACTGGCTGACAGTTGGGCGTTGATAGCCTAATTCATGCTGGTCTCCTCAGGGAGAATCTGGTGTGCCCAGCTCTCAAAGCAACGAAGCCTGCATTTTTAGAGCACTCTCTGCAAGTGCCACGTAGACCAGTAAACAGAAAGTTCTCCAAGAAATGAGGCGTGACACGGACCAGCTTCACCAAGACTCTCGGACCAAGAAATAAGAATTTAAATATGAAATACTAAAATTTAACACATGATTGAAACAAAATAAATGGTGTTCCACTGAAAGCATTTGAGGTAATTAATCAATGCTGTGTTTGTACATATCATTAAATATATTATACTCAGTTTAGATTTGATTTCTATGCTCCTTTTATAAAGAGTTAAAAGAAAATACATTTGAATTCACGCTGATACTGAAAACATGCTCCTAGCTTCTAGTTTTTTGGATTTCAAATCATTTCCATTAACAAACAGCTATTTGCCCTCTAATAAAATATGTCATTATGCTTTATTCACATCACACAAAAGAATCACTGAAAAATCGCCCCAATGATGGCCAGTAATTACACATTTTGCTCCTGTGCTAGCGATGAAGAAATCTGTTCATTGGAGAAAGCAGGTGCTGGGGCATCAAGCTAATAGTCAATGTGTGCCGTGGTAATTAGCCACTGTGATTGCTAAAATTAACAATTAGCTAACATGCAATTCTCTTTTTTGCAGGCTGCAGTTTACTTTGTATAATCCTTGCATGTTCTTAGTAATTATTCTGACAGCTTATTATTTTTATTTTTTCTGGTTTGAACACAGCTTTAACATTTGCATCGGGTGACCCAAATGTTCAACAGGCAGGGGTGAAACAACTGCTTGACTAGGCATTTTTCTGAGGCATACATTTGGTTGTTTTCTTAACTTTTCATTGTTAGGAAGGGGAGTGGTGGGCAGCAGACCTCTGATTCTTTACTGCTATTGTCTTCTCCCCTTGAGCCTCCCCTCAGGGCAGCATACTCCCCCCAGGGCATCCTGACGCCTTTAGGAGGAAAACTGCTCGGTCAGTGGCAATTGAGACTCAGGGAACAACTCCAGGGTTGAAGTGCCACAGTCAAGATCATCAAAACATCTTTTCATTCTTCTTCCCTGAAGTGTGTCTTTGGTTAATGCATTCGCTGCCCCCACACCTCTCACCTCTCTCCACCCTCCCTTACCAAGGGAGAAAATGTAGCATCCTGGGTGGATTGTTCTTATCCGGGGCTATATGCTGAGATAATATTGCAGAGCTTTTCAGTGGAATAAGCCTGAATAAGCCTCAGCCTACATGTGAAAGAAAAAATTTAAAGGCAAGGGAATAATTTGTTGCCAGAATAGGTCTGAGAGAGAGAGAAATGTGATGAAAGCTCTTAAAGCATTCAAGTAAGATAAATGTGGTAACAAATTTAGCGAACTGCTATATTAACTATATTCATTTCCTATGGTGGCCAACAAATTACTACAAACATAGTAGCATGAACAATATAAATGTATTATCTTACTGTTCTGGAGGTTAGAAATCCAAAATGGGTTTCACTGGGCTAAAATCCAGTGTTGCCATGGGTGCATGCCTCCTGGAGTCTCTATTTTCTTACCTTCTAGAGGCTTCCTGGCTCGTGGCCCCTTCAGAGCCAGCACCACTGGGTCTCTCTCACCATTCTTTACCTTCTGTCCCCCTTCTGTATCGCCGGGATCACGATGATCACAGCTGGGAAGGATTCCCCAATTTGAAGGACCTATGTGATGACATTGGACCCACCTGAATAATCCAGTCATCTCCCCATTGCAAGCCCCTTAATTTAACCACAGCTGCAACCTGTTTTTGTCATTTACCGTAACATATTCGCAGTTCCAGGAATTAGGACATGGGCATTTTTTAAGGGCCATTACTCTGCCTATCACACAAACCAATGAAAAATATACATATGCTAAGTCTGTGCTTCTCTACAGTTGTGAGTGAGTCACTGCACATTAATGTCAGGGAATGGGATTTAGGAGGGGTTGGGGTGGGTGGGACAGGCGCACTGGCTTTCCATGACTTCCATAGACAGTAATTCCCATGGCTCTCCCATGCGAGGTGCCTTAACTCCTGCATGGAGCCAGTGTAGGCCATGCTTTGTCCTGTCGCTCCCAGGATTCTGAGTTTGGAGGGCCTTTTCACCCTCTTGATAAGAGTACTGCCTTTTAGAGTGCAGGCTTGGCAGGGCTAAGAGCTATCGTCATGTGTACTGTGTCTTATTACAGTGTAGGGCTGCAGTATGCTGGCTTACCATGAGAATGAGTGACATGCACTGCTGTCCACAGAAACTCTGAACACCTGAGGAAGCAAGGCCACTGCAGCCCTGGCTTCTAAAATGCAGTGATGGGGGAGGCAAAGCGCTGGATTCCTGAGAAGTGCTGAGACCTTGGCTGCCTGTAAGTGTGAACCCGATGTGTCCATGTCGGAACTTCGGCTGATGTTCAGATAAGCCTAGGCAATTGTGCCTTAGGACACCAGCTGCAGGCTACAGAGGCTAAGGAGGGCCTGGCTTAAGAGAAGAGGTCAGGGAAGTGAGCTATGGCAGGGGCTGGGGCCAGGCTTGTGGTGGTAAAATATAGCAACACATTTTGTTTGCTTAAGTGGGAGGAAACTGGAATGAGAGAGGCTGCCCAGAAGGGTTAGGCAGGCAGGAGTCAAACAGCCAGAGAACAAATCACTACTGAGTGTAACTAAGGTGAGCCCTCACAGAGTCCCTGCCAAGCAGCAAGAAGAGATGGGGTATTGAGGTGTGATTTATCTTAAGAAAATCTATTTTTTGAAATAGAAATGTGTTAGATTTGCTCTACAAAAGAATTCATCAAGCAGGTTGTTGATGTTCTTAGAATCATGGCGATAAAGCTGGGCAATATACTTAAGGAAAAATGTGTCCTAGTAAAGAGAGATCTCACCATAGGATTTTCCTTATCTCATATCAGAACACCTGTGCCTTACACAGAGGCACTCCATGGGCTTAGAACATGCACATAGCCTTCATTATACATGATCCTGCACTTCTTCTTCACTGCTGGCTTCTCACCAGTATTCAGTGTTCCGCACATTTTAAAAATTTTATTTACAAGTGCCTAGTTGCTGTGTGTTAGAAAATAGTTGAGGTTCCCAGAGGCAGGCCTGCTAGAAGTGGGACTAGAACCTAGAATTCCTGACTTGTACCCTGAGGTTGGTCTGTTCGGGCTTCATGTTAACAACCTGGGGGTGGGAGGGAAATGCAGAAGGTGGTGGGGAGACGGACATGGAAGGTGGCAGAGTCAGCAATGGGGGAGTGAAAGGGGAGAGGCCAGTATTTAGGAAACAGTGAACCACATATGCTTCCTACAGGGCAAGAGAATGCACAGCCCCAGGTCTTGGGCATCGTTGGAGATTCTCAGAGTCAGGCTTCAATGAATAAAAATTATTAAACCAAATGCTACCTTGTGGTCAGGGATGGCTGAGGAAAGGAAAACTGTCACAGTCACTACAAAGGAAATGGAAGGACAGTGGGCTAATAGCCAGGGAAGGGACCATTGTCCTCATTCTAGATGGTATTCGTAAATGGGGCAATAAGGAGTCAAGTTTATTCATGCTAAAATTACTTACCTTGCCTACCTGTCAAGTGCAGCACAGGACAGAAAGCATAATTCCTAAAATTCTCCAGCCTAAGAAACTTTATACCCAGCCTAGAGCATTTTGTTGGAGAATGCTATACCTCACAGGTATACAACCAGAACCACATCCTCCTTTGTGCCACCCCCTCCCCCCAAACTGCTCTGCCATCATCTTTCAGCCTCATTATCTCAGTCTTCTACACCAGGAGATAGTTCACTATTAGAACATAAAAGTGGTGTTGGAAGCTGGGTAGGTCACTTTAGGGAAAATGTCACTCTAAATGTATTATGGGTACCTTAAGATTAATGGTATTACATCTAGGGAAAAATATCAAATAGAAGAAGGAAGAGGACGAGGCGTGTGTGTGTGTGTGTGTGTGTGTGTGTGTGTGTTCTAGAAACCCTCAGAAATGCTTGCTCTCTTGATTCTTTTTCATTTGGCTCATTAAAAAATCCCAGTTTTTATGGGGGCTTAGTTTCCCCTGCTTCTATTTAAAACATAGATTGGTAAGGCTAAATTTTCTCCTGGGTTTAAGCCAGGATGACAGAACAGTATCTTGTCTCTGAGTTCCACTTTTCCAACATACTCTTTGCCACTTTATTCTCTTCCTCCCGATTACTACTATCAGAACAAGATATCCACCACTGTGCCAAATCCTTAGGAAGGTTCTCCATATCTTGAGGTTGCCCGAGTGTGGAATCAAGGTCAGGGAGGTCACTGGGTTCTTATTTGATCCATGGCTCATCAGTTTGTGACTGATGGGCTTCTGCTTGCATATAGATTGTCCAAATGGTACTCAAGAATCCTGGGTTCAAAGGAATCTAAATAGCTACACAATAAAGCCATATTAGAAGGGACATCACTACACAATTTAATCACTGTGGAAACAGGAAATACTACTTAGAGAAGAAAAAGAAGAATTTGGCATAAAAAATTTAGGCTTGGATGAGCTAACTCCATATGTCACCATACGATCACAGGCTGTCTAACCTAACCTTTGCAATGCCGCAGTGAGAAGCAGCACCCTATCACACAATAAAATCCTATTGATTTTATGTCTCCCTTTAAAATCTTTAAGTAGTCAGGGAATTTCATTTGAGACTTCTAGATGTACAAATTTAATTTTAAATCATACCATTCATATCTTCACACTAGCCTTTTGGATGATTTAATGAGTGGCACCACTTATAGGACACAAGGTTATAATCTGAAATTATGAACTGTAAAGAAAGTACCAGTATGCTGACTAACTAATGAGCTTTTTAATGATGAGCAATAGATAAAGCTTAAATTGCAGAATGCTTATCAAGGACCTCAGACAATAGCCAAGTGGAGCAATTTTGAGGTACTTAACGGGTGCTACTGCTGTGACCGTGAGACGTGAACTATTTTCTTTCATTTTAAAGCACTACTTTTCATACATGGGAACAATTTCTATATTTTCTTAACTAAAATTAAATGTCCTGGTATAATCCCCTTTTCAGTAGAGTTCAAAATACAAATAATCTATTGATACCACTTGTGATATAAAGCAAGAGAAAAATGCCTCTACAAAGCAGGGAAAATCTGAATATCAACAGGGGATGATGGGATCTCAGGTTTTGAGGAGGTCTGACATAGAGACTTAACTCGGGGACGCTTTTCCTTGAAGCAGCTTTAAACACAGGCGTGCTGCCTGGAGAGGACGGCAGAGCCCCTGCTGGGCTTCCACAGCATGGCCAGCCCAGGTGATTTACAGCAAGTCTGAACTTGGTTGTCTCTGCCCTTGTGTCCTTGTCTCTTTCCCTTGCTGTAAGGGCTTTTCATCTCGGGGCCTCTAGAATGTGGTGCCCCAGCCGTTTCTGGGATGTAGGGCCAGCATGGGGGAATGAGCCGTTTCGGAGCACATAGGCATAGGCTGCTCTTGGGATCTGAACCTGTCCTCCTTAATTGTAAAACTCCAAGTGTGAATTCCCAGGACCCAGGAGTGAAGGAAAGGCTGGGATGCGCTGTCGTGATTGGGCTTTGCCTCGCTGCTGTTGCCTTGCTGTTATTGCTGTTGATAAGGAATTAGATCGAGCGTGTCTTCTGCTCAGGAAGTGAGCTTTCCAGCAGGTTAATTTAATTGCTCTCCTTTGGACAACAGGAAGGCCCCAGGAAAGGCTTTCATAGTTTTTGACATATAACACAGACCTACCAGCCCTGCCAGTGTCAGCCCTCTATAGTAAACAGGAGAGGTGGCAATGGAAGGGGCAGGGGGAATGCAATCCTGGGGTCTTAGCTGCTAGGGAGGCAGGGATGTATGGTGGCAAGCATCAAGTCCTTGGTGTGTCAGCCCTGGATCTGAATTCCAGTTCCGCAACTATGGCAAGTTGCTAAACCTCCCAGAGCCTTGATTCTTTTATGTTTCATGATGATTAAGCAAGAAGCCCAAAGAACCTTGGCTTCATCCATTACAAAGGAGTCATGGCAGAGTGCAGGTCCAGAGAGAGGAGGTAGTCCCCAAGTGAGGTTCCACCAGAAGCGGACTTGCCCCAGTTCTGTGCTGGTCTCCAGCTGTCTTCCCTCTGGCCTTGGGACTCATCTCATTTCTCCTCCTTGCTTTTGAACTCTTTCTCATTTCTTTACTCCCCTTTCAGTCCTGAAAATCCCCTTTATTTTAAAACAAATCAAAAGAGCTTACCACTTCTGAATTTAGTTCAAATTATTTGACCAGTAAAACAAAAGTTTTCACATCATTTAATTATAATCGATATTTGGATTTATTTGCCTTGTACCATATGTTAATTTAGGATTTCGAGATAAAATACAGAACAATTAAATCTGAATTTCCGATAAACAAGAGATTAGTTAATTTTAGTATAAGTACGTTCTATGTTCCATGCAATATTTGCATTTTTATTTGCTAAATCTGGTAACCCTAGTTAACTCAATGTGAAATAAGTTCTCCTTAATGGTATCTTGGCTTTGTTACTTTCACATTTTATCAGTTCCCAGAGAGATTTTATTTTTTATATTGTAAGTTGTAAATTTGTATGTCCAGTGACCAGACTCATCTAATGCAAAGAGGCACTATTCACCCACTTGTTCTATTTTGCTTTTGCCCAGCTCTCCTCTTTCCGTGTGTCCAATGTGTAAGGCTTTGGCCTATAGAGACATGGGTATTGTAGACGGGGCAACACTGGGAGGAGCAGAAGTCTAGGAAGGCTTGGAGGATGTCTTTGCTTCATGAAATTCAGTATAGTCATATGTGTGGTGGGGTCAGCTCTGGGCACCACCAATTTGGCACCTCAAATGCTCATTGCTCCTTTCTTTTCCTTCCCTAGAGCTACAAAGACAGGCTGCTGGGTTCCTGAAGGAGCATAGGAAGAGGCCATTACTGCAGAAGGCGGGGGGTCCTGTGGGTTTGTGGATAGAATTTAGGGTGGTCCATGAATTTAAATTTGGATGGGAAAAAAATGCATCTTTTTTAAAAGCCTCTTTCAATTATAGTGCAGGCAACAAAAACAGTAATTACCAGTTCCTGTGACTGTATCACCAAAAGAGGTCACAGATTTTTTAAAATAACACTTTAAAGTTATTACAATATTTAATTACTCATTATTGCCTCAAAATTACAGGAGTTGCTAGACCTATCCACAGATATTATTATTTAAAGCGATAAATTTTCTGACAATAAATAATAAAATAATTGCTATATATAAATTTGTTCTTTTATTATTTTGACATCTTTACTTCAATATAATTGGTTTTCTTTGTAATTCTGGGGATCTTATTTTATGCATTAAAAAACACTGCTCAGAGAAATGGTTCACAAGCTTCATCAGATTGCCAAAGGATTCATTCCATGGTGCACACAAGAAAAAGCTAAAAACTCAGATTAAAGGAAGACCTGAGCTCATGTGTATATAATTTACCTTCCCAAATGAACTCTCTCCAAAGCAAAGTGGGCAGAACTACCCTCATTTTCTCTTCTAAATGCATAGTTCAAACTTCAGACTGCCCTGTCATGACTTACAAGTTGCCTTTATTATTCCTCCTAACCTGAATTTTACCTGCTTAGAATTTTAGGGGAGAGTGAAATTTCTGGAGAAGTACATGGGTGTTAGAAGACTCACAGGGGTACAAATGGTAAAAGAAAAAAAGGCCAGAGCCCAGGTTCACCTTCACTGCTTGGCTCCACTTTTAAACCCTTCGCAATCAGGATCACTATAAAATGACAATATGCACAAAAATGCACAAATATGCACAAAAACTATATTAAACAAAACTATTAAATATATAAATCTGTTGGGAGAATAGCAAAGCTGTGCTTATATAATAAGCTTAGATGCAGTCCCTGTACATTTGCTCCTTGAAAGCCACTCCTCTCTGCAACCTTTTTGGTGATGCTGAGAGCTCAGGGAAAGATGGTCTTGGGCTTAGGAAGGAGGTAACAGACTCAGAGGAAAGGGACCGTTTTACTACCCACCTCCTTTTTTTATTTGTGAGCTTCCAAGGCCCTGGGAGGGTCGTGGGGAGGAAAGGGGCCTAGAGATGGGGGACTGCTTGCTGGAAAATGGGTTGCTTGCTGGGTTGGGGAGTGGGGGTGCCTGATCCTGGCTTGGAGGAGGGCGGGGGACTTGAATGAATGCCTAGGGGTTGGACTGGGAGAATAAAGCCACGAAGGGACCCGTCTCATTAAAGAATCCATTTCCCATTTTCAGCAGTTTGCTATATTAACAAGCTGAGCCATGAAAGGATTAGATCTGCTAAGAGTGCCTGTTCTGTGCACCATTGCAAAACACATTTCAGAAAGCAGTGGATTCGCCTTAAATGAGTATCTGCTGGAGGAGCAAAGCCCTAGGAAAACAAAGGGGCACGCCAGGGTAAGCTAATAATTCCTGCTGTGCTTTGAGGGCAATGAAATGACTGCAACCCTGAGAACTTTTTCTCCCTCCCCTGCAGTTGGTATAAACATAAGAGCCATTTTGATGATCATATCGACACCTCAGCAGCAAGTGCTTCCCAGGTGCCAACAAAATGTCACTTTCCAAAGGGTTAAATGAACCAAAAGGCCTCAACCTCAAATATTCTTTTTCTGTGCTCATTTAGTATGCACACCTATTAAACAAAACAATGGGCATAGATTCATATCCTGTCTACAAATAATCGAATGATACAAGAACAAATCTACCACCAGCTGCTTCGTCCCATGCTATGCTTTGACTGGGAGGGGAAAGCCAAGTTTCGAGCCAGGTCTAGTCTGACTCAGGCCGTAACTTGTGAGTCCTGCTATTCTAACCCTTTCTCTTGATCTGCTTTTCAGCCTGTCTTGGAGCACACAGCTCAGAGCAGCAGGGAAGTTGCTTAGCAAAGGGCCACCCACTTGCCTATTATTCCTTCCTCGCCTGTGACATGACACAAGAACAAAGTAGACATTAACCGCTACATTAAACCCAGAAAGAAAGTAATCAGTAACCTGTTATTCCCTTAATAAAGGGAAACACATGCAGTGTGAAATCCAGAAGACTAATCAATAGCCGCAGACAATGTAATGTGCCAAACAAATTGCAAATCAATTAGAATCCTTGTTTTCTTTGAAATGGTTCACTATATCTAAAGCAATTACTCCTTCATTAGACCTAATTTAACAGCATGACTGCCCTGGCTACAACTGGCAGCGTCTGGCTATCAAATGGAAGAATGGCAGCTTATTTCTGTCTGTCTGTGAGTCTAGCACCAATCAAAAAAAAAAATTGAATTCCTTTATATGAGAGAAACTTTTAATGAATGGGTAGATGTTTGTCTTAATCAAAATATCGATGCCAGAATGAGGATATCCCACACCAAGGGAAACGAAAACAAAAAAGAACTCTAAGAATTACTGAATAAAAATCTGTAATTAAAAAAATGCATTTCCTTTCTTCTTTTTATGCTAGCTTCAAATAGATTAAAATGGCATATAAGGATGTCAAGTCCTTTTAGTTTTTCAATCTAACACATCTCTTGGTTCTAGTTTTAGGACTTTGGAAAAGAGAATCCTCCTGATTCTTACAGAATTTGTAATATTCTTGTAAATGGTTGCCCAAAAGAGTATTACTTCTCTTTATTTTTAAGGCTATTTAAAAGTTTAAATTTTTTATTTATTTTTAAATAGCTTTATTGAGGTATAATTTACATACAATAAAATTCACCCATTTTAAGGGTACATCTGATGAATTTTGACAAGTGTGTGCAGTCATGTAACCACCACCTCCCCCAAGATACAGAATGTTGCTATCACCAGAACAAGTGCCCATGTGCCCCTTGGCAGGCAGGGCCCTCCCCGTCCCTGGCCCCAGGCCACCTGCATCTGCTTTCTGTCAGCCCATTTCACTTTGAAGAACAGTCTTCCATCCTGTGGAGGTATAGGACTGGAAAAATAATTGAAACGTCTTTCTACCAGCTTGGGAAAAATGGTTTTGTCCTTGTTTGAGGTGGCAAGCAACAATCTCCTAGATCTGAAGGAGGTGATACAAACTTTTCTGAAAGTAGATGTGCTTAAGAGATCAAATCATTTCAGGAACCTGAAGTAAGTGCTGCTAAAGGAACTGAAAACATTTTAATAGTCACAACTTGTTATTAAATAGCCAAATTTAATAACAAGTTGGCTATATTTCTATTTTCTTCTCTTTGAGAACAGTCATAGCTCCAAGAGTTGTTTTTTAACTTAATGTTCCTGAATTATATATTTTTCTGAGTATAAAGTCAATGCATTTGCTTATATGAAATACCAACATTATTACGGAGTTATAAAAAGTAGGGAAGAAGGTCCTTATATTTCCATTCTTCCCAATAATTTTCAAAAGTGCACAGAACTATATGTATAAGGATGTTCTTTATAGCATTGTGGTAAGAGCAAAAAACTGGAAGTTCTGGGAGTTTAGGCCTTAAATTAAATCACAAATGTTTCTGTTTCCCTTCTTCCTTCCTTTGCTTCCCTTCTAACAGCTTTCACACTCCTCCCCTCCCCCTAATCCTCCCTCTTCACCCTCACATCAAATGGCTTTTCATTCTCTGCACCGTTTGCCTTTCTTCTTTTTTTTTCTTTAGAGCTCAGTGCTGGAAAATTCTTGACTGAGGGTACCCACATCTTTTGCAGGCCATCCAACCCATTTCCCATCACCTACTCCTCAAAAGAAAACATTCTGCCAAAGCTTCCATATTCTTAATGTAAATCTGTACTAGTCCACAGTGCGTCCATCTTGCCCCCATGGGCCTTTCACTACTAACACTGTCACTCTGTCAAATTATGTTTTGTTTCTATTGGTTAGCCTAACACTCAAAATTTACCCTAGCCAATCAATCTATTACTCAACGAGCATTCATTGAAGGCTAGCTTCCCAGAAAAAGCTGATTGGCTGGTTCTGAGAGTAGATTTGTAACTCTAATGAAAAACGTTAGTGATGATGGGGGATGGGGTGGAGAAGTTACGAAGTTTAATCACCTTCCAAAGTTGACTTCGTTTGGTGCTAGGCTAAGCAAAAGTGAGGTGAAAGTCAGTGAGAAAGAGTGCATTCCTTCCTCCTATGCTCCCCGTGCTTGTTGTTCAGGAAAAAGGCGTTATCACGGACACTTGCACCTGCTCCAAGCCCAGGGCTTGGCTAAAAATAGAGTGGCCTTGAGAAGGAAGATTCTGTTAACTATCTGAAGGGTGTTTTTTCATTGTTTAGACAAAAATCTCCCTTAACCCATGGCTAGTTACGCTCTCCAAATGTGTCTGTGCAGGGAATGCTGGTGTAGAGGCACTGCTGTCGCAGCTGTTCCTGCGCACCTCCTCCCAGGGCTTTGCCACAGCTCCGAGACAAGTGTAAGCTGACCAGGAGATGAACACTTAGGCAGGGCCCATGCGGCTTCACCTAGTGCTATTAAGGAAGAGGTAGGTGTTGGTCTCTGACCAGTAACACCAGTTATGGTGACCATCCAATAATTAAATACGAAAGATTAGTGGAAACTCTTATAAGGAGAGGAGTGACAAACTTTAACCATTGTGAGGTAAAGAGATAAGGATCTTTTGGGTTTTCAGTCAGTTACCTAAGAAAGATAAAAATAAATTGGATTTTCAAAGTTCCCACTAGAGAGTCTTGACAGAAAACTGTTCACTCATAATTTTATATCCTGCCATACTCACAATTAAATCCCTGCTGGCAATTTTTGAATTGTTCATTTAACTTTTTTTTTTGCAAAATAATGTCTGACCCAAACCAACTCCCTGATGCTCTGGTTCATATGGTTTACATCACTGCTGCACATGGCGTGGAAACCTGATTTTTTGCTAATGCACAGATAAAAGCCATAACGCAATGGCGACAGAACAAATGAAGCCTGTCCTTCAAAGTAAGCACAGCCCTTTGTTTGTTCTGCTATAGAAAAAGTGAATGGGCGAGTCTTTTGCAAACTTTCAGGGTACCAACGTTTTATCCCCTACCCCTCACTCCTGGGAATAATCATTTTGGTTATTGAATTTTTTCCCTTGAAACTCTTATTGGCTATTAATAAGAGAATTTTATCCACAATGGATGAATGTTAACTAATACAGTTCTTTATACAAATGCAAACTTCCTCCTTACCAGCCCCTGGTGACTCGGCATCTTGCACCAGCGTGGTATCATTCAGCTTCAGTTGCTATAGCATTTTCAAGAACCTCTCTGTTCTTGTCATAAATTATCTTTAAGTGAAAAAAGCTCAAAGGAGGTCTGTAGCAAACTGTATCAAATAATGAATTTATAAGCATAGAAGAAAGCACTTATGCTCTTCTCCCATCGATTGTTCAGTGACCCTTCTTTGGGATACAGATGAGCATAACCCTGAAAAATGTTTGTGTTGTCTTTCTTTAACTGGCAGCCTGAGGGCTGCATGATCTAATAAATATTGGCAGGGCCAAATGAAATAATATAGAAGAGCTTCTCTTCTTTAAAGTCCACAGACCAAGAGACTCTTGTTACTTGTTAATATCTCCATCAAACACTGAAGTGTTAACATATGTGATATGACCACGCAATCAAGTAAGGACCGATTTGTTGACTAATTAAACCAACACAACAAGCTCTTTAGCACCTACAAGTGACAAGTTTAGAGCAGGCAAGTGGAAACTCTCAATTGAGCCCCCTTTTATGAGACTATCATGCCAAATTCAATTCTGACTGAGTAGTATTTGAATGTACTTGACTTTCACCATGTGCTGACATGCTTACAATAATTCATCATGGGTGACAATAGCTCAATATTAGAGATTTATGATATATACAAAACAGTTACAAATGAAATGTAGCCCAAACATGGGTCTGCTTTCCTTACCCACTGCCTATTGATATTATAATTAATGGTCAATTACTTAGGGAAAAGAAAATAGAAAATAGTCATTACTGGTTTCAGTCATCATTGGATTTTTTTTTTTTTTTGGCAAATTCTGGAGGTAAATGAAACAAACCATTTCCAGTGTTTGGCGCTGGCTGCAAAAGAATAAGTGGATATAGAAGCCTGAGGTTTATGACCCATTTTAGCAATGAGAATGAGTTAATAATAATAGAGGATACTGAATGTAAACTAAATTGCCTCAGGAGTGGAAAAGCATTCCAAGGTGTATCTCTGTGTGAGTAGATAGCACATACATGGGATGTCTGTGTGCATATGTTCACCTTCCCCCATCTACCACACACGTTTTATATTCAGTTCCTTTTTTGTAAATTCAAGCAGTTTCTCTAATTTATTTCTAATATCCTTTCGATCCCCCAAATTTCACAACCTCCGATCTGACCTCTCCATATCCAGGTTAGTGAAAAGAGAGGCAGAACACTTTCTATTGCTTTTGGCATGCAGTCATTCCCTTTCCCTCTCTCTTTCTTCCTCTAAACACTCACTTTTTTATCCTTTGTATGCACATATACATATTTTCTGTGCCCAGTCCCAACCCTTGTCTGAAGGACCCTATCCTTGCCAGCTGGACAATTCCACTTGTGGATAAACAAGAATTGAGTGTATCCATAAGAACATAACACTTATACCTACAGATCTATGAGTCCTATTTTCCAATCCCTACATGCCTAAAACCATATCGGCACATGGGGCACATTAGCAGTAGGAGGTTGTCAGGGACTGTTGAATTAGCAGGGAAAGGCACAGGTCATGGACCTTTCATCTAGACCTGACCTGGACACTGAGACCGAGCTGGTGCTATGCTTTAGATGGCTCTAGGTCCCCTGCATCCCAGAGCAGCAGTAGGCCAACAGCCAGGTGTTAAATGCCTTCCTGGGTCCCACTTGAGGAGCTCTGGGCCCAAATACAAGGCTGCGAACAAGAGTAGGAAACTGGTAATATACCAAATACATTCTCATTAAACTTTGAGGTTGCCCTCCAGACCCTAAGTGGCCACATCCTATTTATCTAAAGAGCTGTCTGATAATTCCCCGACTTTGTGATGAAAATGACTGACACCAAGCTACCTGCATGTCCTCCTGCCTCCTGTCCCCCACCCACTTCAAAAAACAATCTTCTTTATTCTTCCCTTGATCTCTCACTGCATTTTATTTATTTTGAGTAGACAATATAGTCACATAATTTAAAAATCAAAATGATATAAAATATATTCATCAAGAAGACATGCTCGTATCTACATCTCTGTCCACCCTGTTTTCCATCTCCCTTTTGGTAAAGCCTTTTATTAATTTCTTGTATATCCTTACAACATTTCTTTGGGGAAATGTAAGCAAATATGTATTTTTATTTTTTCCTCCCTTTCTTAACCAAAACATAGCATACTGTATGTTGTTCTGACCCTTGCTTTTCTTCCTTAACAACATATATTGAAACATTTCCAAATTGGTAGAGACTTCCTCATCAAAGATAAAAGCTTTATTCCTGAACAGGGCTTCTTTCAGGAATCCTGGCCTCTCATTCTCAGGTGAACTGGTTGGAGCATAATAGAGGGACACCGGAATCTCTCCCTTCAGCCCAGAACAAGCCCTAAAGCCGTTCTCAAGCCCTGAGAAGCCCTCTCCTGTTTCTGGACTCTTAGCTCGCCATCTGCCCTTGGGGCCCAAGACAAGCACCTCCTGAAAGATCACTGCAGGACAGGATAGTACAGGTTCAGGAACTCAAAAGGGTATGAGGTGAGCTGAAATGGAGTCCAGGTCTTTAAGGTAGTCTGACATTCTGATGAATTCTTCTAAGAATGATAACCTGCTCTTCTGAAGATCTTTTCCTCAAAAAATTTCACGAAGTTCAGGGGCACGGCTCACCCAGTCCTAAGTTTTCATTATTTGGTTCCTGTAGGCTAGACTAGTTCTGAGCTACTGAGGACTTTAGTTTCTCCAAACCTACCCCCAACTCTAATTGTTTCTTAAATAATACATATTGCTTAATTTCCTTCTTTTGATTTAAAAATTACTGTATGTTTATCACTTGGAAATTTGGAAAACACAGAAATGTATGTATGAAGAAAGTATCACTCATAACACTGGAAGAGAAAACCACTGCTACTATTTTGGTATATGGTGTTTCGTTTTATAAATAGGTATCATACAAAACATAGTTTTTGTTATGTGTATTTTTTTCTTTTCCTTCTTTTTCTCATTCAATTAGTTTAAAAAAATTAATAGACTTTATTTTTTAGAGTGGCTTTAGGTTTACAGCCAAATAAGTGGAAAGTATAGAGTGGTTCCAAATATCCCCATAGCCTTTATTTTTTTACTTAATTATATCATGAACATTTTTGAAAGTCCACTAAACTTGATTTCTTAAATGACTTCATAATATTCCATCACATGGATGTATAACATTTTAATCAATCTCTATAGTTTACATTGCTTCTCACATTCCTCATGTTCATTATTATAAACACTGTAATCAACATACTTGTAAATTCATCTCTGTTCAAATCTCTGATTATTTCCTAGAACAGAGTCTTAGGAGTAAAACTGCTAGGTAAAACACACAGGCATTCTTAGGGCTTTGGACACAGTGCCAGGTTAGTTAAGATCTATTTTAAAAGACACACAAGGTAGTTACAGAGATCTGGGAAAGCAGGTCATTTGGGTTTTCTGTCTTAGGCCTCAGACACCTAAAGTCACCAAAAGAAAGTGAGACACTTATCCCAGCAAGTGGGAATCCCTATCCTGGGCAATGAGAAACTGTAGGTAGGGATAGTTGCTGCTGGCATGCAGAGCCCACTCTGGGAATGCTGAGAAATATGGTCCTTTATACTAAGAACTCTGTATGGGGCTTCAGCCTGGGAGACTGTGGACAGAATTGTAGCCCTTAGTATAACAGTGGAAGGTGGAGGACAAGGTTTGCCCACAGCCACAACCTGCAAACAAGGAGACTCAAGTGACACTTAAAAAAAAGTCAAGGAGATTTTATCAGTCACCATTCTCCAGAGAAGCAGAAACAATAGGAGATTCATATATATATATACATACATACACATATATATACACACATGCACACACACAGATTTATTATAGGAATTGTCTCATGCAGTTATAAAGGCCAAGAGAAAGCTGGTGGTATAATACAGTCTGAGGCCAAAGACCTGAGAAGCATGGGGCCACTGGACTCTTTAACTTGGCTCAGGCAAGTCCAAAGCCTAAGAACCAAGAGCTCTGATGTCCATGTGTGAGAGCAGAAGAAGATGGTTTTCCCAGTTCAAAAAAGGAGAGAATTTGCTTTTTCTCTACCTTTTTGTTTTGTTTTGGTCTCCAACAGATTGGTTGATACCTCATCAATGCAGGTGGATCTTCTTTACTCAGCCTACTGATTCAGATGTTAACCTCTTTCAGAAATATCCTCATAGACACACCCAGAAATAATGTTTTACCAGTTACCTGGACGTTCTTTGGCTTGTTCAAGGTGACACATAGAGTTCTAGGTAACCATCATAGAGATACAGTAATACCTTCTTGATGTCAGTATTCCCAAACTGGGATATGTTTACTAGTGATTTTCAAAGGTATATGCATAAGGATATATATTCTAATGGTTATAACTTTATTGTATTTTGTATCAAAAATTAATAATCAACTTATCAAAGCCATAATATCATGAATATTATTTCTTAGGATGACTCATAAGAAGCAATAACAAAAGTGTCTTAGCTTAAAATCCTTAAAAAAAACCCAAATAATGTCCAGATATGGCAAAAAATGTGCTATACAAAAAAATAACAAGTGGATTAAAGATGGCGGTGTGAGAGGTGAGACACCAGCTTCCCCCTAAAACCGCATATAATACAAAAATATAATTAATACAACTAATCCTGAAAGAGCAATAGGAAAAAGTACTGCACCAGACTGCATACACCTGGAGAAAAGAGCAGACCTCACAGAACAGGGTAACGTACCAAAGCTGTGGACCGGTGGGACCCAAGCCCTTCCCCCACCCCAGCTCACCAGTGGGAGGAAGAGAAACGGAGCAGGGAGGGGGTGGAGGCCTGGGACTGCTGAATACCTAACTCTGGAGATCTGCTCTGTGAGCACAAACCTACATTTCATGGTGCTTGCATGATACTCTCGTGATTACAGGGTTGGAAAGCTAAGACAGGCAGAATTCCTGGAAAGCTACTCCAGGACTGACATTCCAGCCGCTGTGGAAAGCAGGGATCAACATCTGGCTGCTTTGGGACAAAAAAAAGGCAGGTAGTCTGAGAGACTTCCTAACAAGGAAGCCCTTAGCAAGAGGGCTGCTAAAGGGGCAAGGACTGCACAGAGCTGACTGCTCAGGAGAGAGGACAGGCAGACAAAATTGTCCAGGAGCACTCTGCCCACCAGGTTGGGAGCTTTGCCATATAGACTCTCATATTTAATGAGGAAAAAGAAATCTTCCTTCTTAGACCATCTTCAGGTGCTCCAGCTCCCTGGCTGGCTACACAGCTCCAAGGACCCCTTCCATGATATGCAGCCTACTGTGCCTTTCTCCCGGCCAGCCCCACCTGGCTCACAAACCAGCAAACCCTACCCTGGCGTTAGCCTAGCCAGAGGGAAGATCTGTCTACAGCAGCTACAAATGCAAAGCATAGAGGCTTATACCTTTGTGCTCGGCCCACTGCTTCAAGCAGTGGAGACAGGCATAGCAGCCGGGAAGCAGGAAACAGCTGTTTCCTCCCCCAGGCAACAATACCACTCCCCTGGACCCCCAACATTGCTTCAGGGGCTGAGCAGCTCCAGAGAGTAGAGCGCCGAGGCACTAGAGGACGCCATATACAAATATGAAACGCCAAAGGAACCTGGTTCAGAGTAAAATTATTAATACCACTCCTGAGAAAGATTTAAATGACATCGACCTCATGACTCTTTATGAAAGGGAGTTCAAAATAAAAATCATTAACATGCTCATGAAGATATGGAAAGATATTCAAGAACTCAGGAATGAATTCTGGTCAGAGATCCAATCATTGAAGAGCACAATGGAGGGTATTAAAAGCAGATTGGATACAGTGGAGGAGATGATAAATGAAATAGAAACAAAAGAAGAGGAATACAAAGAAGCTGAGGCACAGAGAGAAAAAAGGATCTCTAAAAATGAAAGAATATTGAGAGAACTGTGACCAAACCAAATGGAACAATATTCACATTATAGGGGTACCAGAAGAAGAGAGAGAAAAAGGGATAGAAAGTGTCTGAGGAGGTAATGGCTGAAAACTTCCCCACTCTGTGGAAGGAGATAGTCTCTCAGGCCATGGAGATGCACAGATCTCCCAACACAAGGGACCCAAGGAAGACAACACCAAGACATATAGTAACTAAAATGGCAAAGATCAAGGATAAGGACAGACTATTAAAAGCAGCCAGAGAGAGAAATAAGATCACATACAAAGGAAAGCCCATCAGGCTATCATCAGACTTCTCAGCAGAAACACACAGGCCAGAAGGGAGTGGCATGATGTATTTAATGCAATGAAGCAGAGAGCCTCGAACCAAGATTACTTTATCCAGCAAGATTATCATTTAAATTTGAAGGAAGGATTAAACAATTTCCAGATAAGCAAAAGTTGAGAGAATTTACCTCCCACAAACCTTCTCTACAGTGTATTTTGGAGGGACTGCTATAGATGGAAGTGTTCCCAAGGTATAATAGCTGTCACCAGAGGTAATAAAACAACAGTTAAAAAAAGTAGAACAGCTAATTACTAAGAAAATGCAAAATTAAATTAACTATCCCCAAAGTCAATCAAGGGATAGACAAAGAGTACAGAATACGATACCTAATATATAAAGAATGGAGGAGGAAGAAAGAAAAAAAGAACCTTTAGATTGTGTTTGTAATAGCATATTAAGTAAGTTAAGTTAGACTCTTAGATAGGAAGGAAGTTAACCTTGAACCTTTGGTAACCATGAATCTAAAGCCTGCAATGGCAATAAGTACATACCTACCGATAATCACCCTAAATGTAAATGGACTTAATGCACCAATCAAAAGACACAGAGTCACTGAATGGATAAAAAAGCAAGACCCATCTATATTCTGCCTACAAGAGACCCACTTTAAACCCAAAGACATACATAGACTAAAAGTGAAGGGATGGAAAAAGATATTTTATGCAAAGAATAGGGAGAAAAAAATCAGGAGTTGCAGTATTTGTATCAGACATAATAGACTTCAAAACAAAGAAAGTCACAAGAGACAAAGAAGGACATTACATAAGGATAAAAGGGTCAATCCAACAAGAAGATATAACCATTATAAATGTCTATGCGCCCAACACAGGAGCACCTACATATGTGAAACAAATACTAACAGAATTAAAAGGAGAAATAGAATGCAATGCATTCATTCTAGAGACTTCAACACTCCACTCATTCCAAAGGACAAATCAACCAGACAGAAAATAAGTAAGGAAACAGAGGCACTGAACAACACAATAGAACAGATGGACCTAATAGACATCTATAGAACTCTACACCCAAAAGCACCAGAATACACATTCTTCTCAAGTGCACATGGAACATTTTCAAGAATAGATCATATACTAGGCCACAAAAAGAGCTTCAGTAAATTCAAAAAGATTGAAATTGTACCAACCAGTTTCTCAGACCACAAAGGTATGAAAGTAGAAATAAATTATGCAAAGAAAATGAAAAATCCCACAAACATATGGAGGCTTCACAACGTGCTCCTAAATAACCAATGAATCAATGACCAAATAAAAACAGATCAAGCAATATATGGAGACAAATGACAACAATAATTCAACACTGCAAAATCTGTGGGACACAGCAAAGGCCATGCTAAGAGGAAAGTATATTGCAACACAGGTCTACCTCAGGAATGAATAACAATCCCATATGAGCAGTCTAAACTCACAATTAACAAAAACTAGAAAAAGAACAAATGAGGCCCAAAGTCAGTAGAAGGAGGGACATAATAAAGATTAGAGCAGAAATAAATAAAATCAAGAAGAATAAAACAATAGAAAGAATCAATGGAAGCACAAGCTGGTTCTTTGAGAAAACAAACAAAATAGATAAACCCCTAGCCAGACTTATCAAGAAAAAAAGAGAGTCTACTCACATAAACAGAATCAGAAATGAGAAAGGAAAAATCACTATGGATACCACAGAAATACAAAGAATTATTAGAGAATACTATGAAAAATTATAGGCTAACAAACTGGATAACCTAGAAGAAATGGACAACTTTCTAGAAAAATACAACATTCCAAGGCTGACCCAGAAAGAAACAGAAAATCTGAACAGACCAATTACCAGCAACGAAATTGAACTGGTAATAAAAACCTACCTAAGACCAAAATGCCTGGACCAGATGGCTTCACCCCTGAATTTTATCAAACACATAGTGAAGACTTAATACCCATCCTCCTTAAAGTTTTCCAAAGAATAGAAGAGGGAATACTTCCAAACTCATTCTATGAGGCCAGCATCACCCTAATACCAAAACCAGGCAAAGACACCACAAAAAAAGAAAATTACAGACCAATATCCTTGATGAACATAGATGCAAAAATACTCAACAAAATATTAGCAAACCAAATTCAAAAATACATCAGAAGGATCATCCATCATGACCTAGAAGGATTTATTCCAGGATGCAAGGATGGTACAACATTTGAAAATCCATCAACATCATCTACTACATCAACAAAAAGAAGGACAAAATCCACATGATCATCTCCATAGATGCTGAAAAAGGATTCCACAAAATTCAACATTCATTCATGATAAAAACTCTCAACAAAATGGGTATAGAGGGCAAGTACCTCAACATCATAAAGGCCATATATGACAAACACACAGCCAACATTATAGTTAACAGCGAGAAGCTGAAAGCTTTTCCTTTAAGATCAGGAACAAGACAAGGATGCCCACTCTCCCCACTTTTATTCAACATAGTTCCAGAGGTCCTAGCCATGGCAATCAGACAACACAAAGAAATAAAAGGATCCAGATTGGCAAGGAAGAAGTTAAACTGTCCCTGTTTGCAGATGACATGATATTGTACATAAAAAAGCCTAAAGAATCCACTCCAAAACTACTAGATCTAATATCTGAATTCAGCAAAGTTGTGGGATACAAAATTAATATGCAGAAATCTTTGGCATTCCTATACACTAACAATGAACTAACAGAGAGGGAAATCAGGAAAACAATTCCATTCACAGTTGCATCAAAAAGAAAACTATACCTAGGAATAAACCTAACCAAGGAAGTGAAAGACCTGTACACTGAAAACTACATGACACTTAGGAGAGAAATTAAAGAAGATACCAATAAATGGAAACACATCCTGTGCTCATGGATAGGAACAATTAATATTGTCAAAATGGCCATCCTGCCTAAAGCAATCTATAGATTCAATGCAATTCCTATCAAAATACCAACAGCATTCTTCAATGAATTTCTAAAATTCATATGGAACCACAAGAGACCCCGAATAGCCAAAGCAATCCTGAGAAGGAAGAATAAAGCTGGGGAGATTATGCTCCCCAACTTCAACCTCTACTAGAAAGCCACAGTAATCAGGACAATTTGGTACTGGCACAGGAACAGACCCATAGACCAATGGAAAAGACTAGAGAGCCCTCATATAAACCCAACCATATATGTTCAATTAATATATGATAAAGGAGCCATGGACATACAATGGGGAAATGAAAGCCTCTTCAACAGCTGGTGTTGGCAAAACTGGACAGCTACACGCAAGAGAATGAAACTGGATTATTGTTTAACCCCATACACAAAAGTAAACTCAAAATGGATCAAGGACCTGAATGTAAGTCATGAAACCATAAAACTCTTAGAAGACAACATAGGCAAAAATCTCTTGAATATAAGCATGAGTGACTTCTTCCTGAACGCATCTCCTCAAGCAAGGGAAACAAAAGCAAAAATGAACTCATGGGACTACATCAAACTGAAAAGCTTCTCTACAGCAAAGGACACCATCAACAGAACAAAAAAGCATCCTACAGTATGGGAGAATATATTTGTAAATGACATATCTGACCAGGGGTTGACATCCAAAATATATTAAGAACTTACATGCCTCAACACCCAAAAAGCAAATAACCTGGTTAAAAAATGGGCAGAGGATATGAAGAGACAGTTCTCCAAAGAAGAAATTCAGATGGCCAACAGTCACATGAAAAGATGCTCCACATCACTAATTATCAGGGAAATGCAAATTAAAACCACAATGAGATATCACCTCACACCAGTAAGGATGGCCAGCATCCAAAAGACTTAGAACAACAAATGCTGGTGAGGATGCGGAGAAAGGACAAACTTCCTACACTGCTGGCGGGAATGAAAGCTAGTTTCAACCATTGTGGAAAGCAATATGGAGGTTCCCAAAAAACTAAAAATACAAACACCATTTGACCCAGGAATCCCACTCCTAGGAATTTACCCAAAGAATACAACTTCTCAGATTCAAAAAGCATATGCACCCCTGTGTTTATTGCAGCACTTTTTACAATAGCCAAGATATGGAAGCAACCTAAGTGTCCATCAGTAGATGAATGGATAAAGAAGAGGTGGTACATATACACAATGGAATACTATTCAGCCATAAGAAAGAAACAAATCCTACCATTTGCAACAACATGGATGGAGCTGGAGGATATTATGCTCAGTGAAATAAGCCAGGCAGAGAAAGACAAGTGCCAGATGATTTCCCTCATATGTGGAGTATAACAACGAAGCAAAACTGAAGGAACAAAATAGTAGCAGACTCAAGAGACTCCAAGAAGGAACTAGGCATTACCAAAGGGGAAGGATGTGGTAGTGCGGGTGGGGAGGGTGGGAGAAGGGGATTGAGGGGTATTATGTTTAGTACACATGGTGTGGGGGGTCACGGGGAAGACAGTGTAGCACAGAGAAGGCAAATAGTGAATCTGTGGCATCTTACTACACTGATGGACAGGGACTGCATTGGGGTATGGGTTTGGACTTGATAATATGGGTAAATATAGTAACCACATTGTTTTTTCATGTGAAACCTTCATAAGAGTGTATATCAATAATAGCTTAATAAAAACTAATAAAATACAAAAAAAACAACAACAAGATTTGGGATATTTTGTTCCAAACAATATATGTATTTCTAAAAAGTACAAAATGTTTCAAATTAAATTGCTTTAAAACTTTTAGAGAAGGTCATTAATTTAAAAACCCTATAATGAATCTTTCTGTAACTTGAATCAGCACCATAATACCATTGCTCTTTATTGTAAATGTCTTAAAATTTCAAGTTTTGGCTTCAAGTTGCTTTCAGCAAAGGCCATGTGTATTTCAGTTTAGAATGCTAACAGAGGGTTGGAGGAGTTCCTGCACATCATAAGTGTGGGAGGAACATTATAATTTTTTTCTTAAACATATATACAGTTTGGAGAACTTTGGGTTTATGTGTTGATATTTCAAAGAAAATCTTAGCATCTTCAAAAATACGGTAATTCTCTTTAGTAAGTAGAGAAATCAAGAAGTTCAGCACAAGAATGAAGTATTAGGTTTTTTTATATGTACAGACATGCACACTTTCACTTTTGTTTTTAGATGCAAATTATTGGGAGAAGGGATCTTTTCATACTCAAAAAACTGAGAGCTTAGATTTTTGAAAAATGCATTAATTTTAGTTTCTTTCAAGGTCCAGAGGATTTTTTACAGATTGCTGTTGAGATCAGATGGTCTCTAAAGAAATCAATCCAATTTCAATAGAAGAGCTATGCTGTGTTGGGATTTTTCATTTAATCCAATTGCTAAAACGTATCAGGGCTACTATGATTTAAAAAAAGAAACTCAAAACAACTCACTGTTCTCAAACCTCTATATTCTCACAAGATCAGCTGACCCAAAATCCTTCCCTAAAGAGAAAGAATGCATTTTCCATGATCAAAGAAAATCAACATTAATGAAATAATATCTGTACTGATACAGAGTGTTATTTATTTGATAATATCAAACATAGTGGTAAAGCTCTAAGTGAAAGCCATGAGAATAAGGATGAGGCACATAAATTTATATCTGCACTGTTTCTGAAATGTGACTCAACTCCTGAGACCTACAGGTACTTTAGCCTCTTGACTCAGCGGAACCTATAACTATACACAGTTGGCAGATAGCAAGAGAACATTGTCATGAATAAAGAGGACCACTCTGAGCTCTCCGCTCCTACTCTCCACATTGCTCATTCTACTTCAGCCACACTGGCCTCCTTCCTCCTGCTTCCTTGGTTTCCTTCTTCTTTCACCTGAGGGTCTTTATACTTATTCCCTCTGTTTGGAATGCTTTTCCCCCAGATATATACACAGCTTGCTCCCTCAGCCCCTCAGGTCTTTATATAAACGTCACCTTTTCAATGAGGGTTGCCTGGTCACCCTAACTACCTAGGTTGAAAAATATGGCCACAATACTTTGCAGCTCCTCTCTCAAGAGCTGGAATCTATTTCTACAACCCTTGAATCTGAGTTGGCCTTGTGACTAGTCTGGACCAAAAGAATGTGGTGGAACTGATGTTTGTTGAGTTTCAGAGCCTAAGCCTCAAGAAATGCTGCAATTCTGCCTTTGCTCTCTTGGGATGCTCCCACTGCCATGTACAGAAAGCCTGGGCTAGACACTGAAGGATGAGGGCTGACATCAAGAGAGAGGCCTGGCCGACAGCCTGCATCAAGGCTCCAGACACATGAGTGAGACTGTAGTAGACTCTCTAGCCCTGGTCAATGTCAGATGACTTCTGTCACATGAGTGACCCAGGCAAGACCGGCAGAAAAACCTCCCAGCTGAGCTCAGAGCTAATTATTGACCAACAGAATTGTGAAAAATAATAAATGTTTGTTTCAAGCCACTAAGTTTGGGGAGGTTTATTATATAGTAATAAACAAGTGAAGCACTACTTAAGATTTCAGTATCTTCCTTGATACTTACTTGTATGTCTGCCTCTGCTAACTAGAATGTAGGTGTAGCTCCAGGGGAAAGAGTGTTCCCAGCCCGGGGCTCGTTCCCCATGAAACTGGTGAAAGTAAATAAGTCAAGGGAAAGGCTGGGAGAAGGGCTTTTATTCCTTACAGCCACTAGCCAGGCTTGGCACAGCCGGTCTCCTCTGGCTGCCGCTCGTGTCCTGCTCATGCCCTGCCCCCACAGCGTGCTCTCTACTTCCTGCCTGCCCCTTCTGGAGGAACTCTGTGGGTGGATCCTTGGTGACTGGCAGATGCCATACCAATTACATACCAGGAACAGAGGGGAGGAGAGAACGGCCATTTTCTCTCCATTCCTTGCCCTGGAGGCTGTGGGAGTCTGCAGTGGTAAACACCTACTGATAAGTAAAAGATCTAAGGCCAGGTGGGAGATTCTGGAAATTCTGCCATTTACCCCACAGTAGGCTGTATGAGGACAGTATTTTTTTTTTATTTTGTTCACTTCTCTATCCCCAGTGCCTAGTATAATGCCAGTCAATAAGCTTAAATTTGGTTAAATGAATGAATGAATAATTGCATAAATGTATAAGTTAAATGAAAATTTGGAGAGGGCCTTGCACATCCTCAAAAATAGCTTTTTTCTTCCTTTTTAATGAGAAAGCTGAAGCCTAGACAGATCAAGTGACAGTGTCAGGACTAGAACCTGGATCTTCTCACTCCCAGTACAAGCTCTATTTTTTTCCCATCACATTTTTGTGTATTAAGCTCCCTTGTATATTTAGAACTACTAGGAGTGCTAGTGACAGAAACCCAGCTCAATCTAGCTTAATGAAAAAAAAGGAGAGATTTAGGAATTCACGAACCTGGCAAGCCTTCAGATGTGGCTGGAACCAGGGGCTCAAATGACATCTTCAAGCTTTATCACTCCCTCCCCATTTCTTGGACTGACTCTGTCCACTACCAGATTAATAATTCCAGAGAACAGAAATAGTCTTCCCGGACAATAATTACAGACAACTCCTAGGGTTGTCTGGTGCCCATTCCTGAAGTGATCATTGGAGCAGTGACATGGCTATCCTCTAATGGGCAGCCTTGCCTATGGGCTTATCCCTTTGGATAGAGTTGGGGAGTGGAGCCAATCCCATCTTCATAGTATGGAATGGGTTTCATTGGGAAAAGAGGGTTGGTTCTATTACCAGGAGACTGGAGGCAATGTGTTCCAGATATGCTTAAACTCTATATGTCCACTTACATTTTGTTACTAGGACTATGTAACTAACTACAGATAATCCCTCCCCGATAATAGAAAAGACACAGATACCATTGGTTTTCCCTTATGAAGAAGGACCAGTAACAATGCAGGAGACATTTCGTGTTGGATGGAAAGCAGACAGAAGTGATTACTAAGCTAGCTTCAATTCTCTTACCTGGCTCCAACCAGTTTTCTACATGTCAGGTTTAGAATTTAAAGATGGAGTGGGGAGGAGTCCACAGTGTTCATAATCTACATCAAATAAACCTCCATAGCAACATTTACAACCTGGAATCAAAGTAAAGTATTTCAGAAAACCCTGCCTTGAAGAGACAGATGAGGGGTGGGGTACTGGAGTTTATGGGGAAAAAATCACCATGTTTAACAAAGATTTTGAGAACAAGGTAAAATGAGAATATGCAATGTCCATTACAGGGAAGAACTGAGATGAGAGAAGGAAATCAATATGCCTTGGCAATACTTAAGAGATGTTTTTCATCTGGAAAATGATTTTAGGACCACTTTTGCTATTTTGAAATCCAGCCCAAGCACTTGTGAGAAGATGACCTTTTATATATTGCATTTTGCTGAGAACTATATACAGTTGGATAAAATATCTTGACCTAAAGGGAAAAAATGAAATAGAAAGGAAAATTGTGTTTCCCGATTTTCAACCAAAAAGCAGCACATGGTAGAAGAGAGAGAGCAGAGGCTGCAAACTTGGCCCAGTAGAGCAGACTGGCTGAAATGTCATTATCTGAAGGATTCTAGACATCTGCATTATTTTGCATGAACGTCCAGCAGCGAGCGACTTAAGGCAGGGGATGGAAAGCATTGTTTTTTCATTTCTTAAAACCATCTTGTCTCTAATTCTTGACTTTGCATGTTTTTTTGTTTGTTTTCTTTTTTTTGGCGGGGGGAGAATAAGTGCTGCCGAGGAGAAAAGGTCACTGATTTCCAAAAGGTTGGGGATTCTTTTTTTCTTTTAAAGAATAACATTTCAGCTTGATATTATTTTAGTATTTACCACTCTGTATTGTCTTAGACCTCATTTTGGCAAAGGGCTCCTAAACAACTGCCACTTTTAGCATTGCTGCCAAAAGGCGCCCTTTCACAATAAAGCATGCTGTGCTTTGGCAGGAAATCAATAAAGTGAAAATCTGTTCTCATCATCCATACATTTACCATCACAATCAACAATCAAAGGCAAGACCTGGGTTCTTTATCCACAGGCTCCAGCCTCCCAATTTTCTGCTATGAAAGGCAGCATAAATTAGAACCCTTGGTTCCTGTTAGCTGGGCTTAATGGGTATGATTTATGAACCATTAAATGAGGTTATGTAAATTGATCCTTAGCAGAATGCTAGCGCCCAGGTGACAGGTGCAGCGAGCTCGTCCACAAGGGTTCTGCACAAATCCGATTTCACTGACATTCAGTTTGAGGAAAGAGAAATATGTTGTCAACAAGGAAGTGATTTAAATAGTGCCCTGGGTTTGTCAGCAATTATGCCTTTCTTCTTAATTGCTGCAAACTATATAAATTCTAATAGGAAATAAATTAGTAATTTACCAGTTAATGACAAGGGGAGTAAAGGAGAAGGGCTTATATTTTAAAAGCTATATTACCAGAGAGGCCATACACTTGGGTGATTTCACTTATGCTGTTAAAGTTGAAGAGATGCTTTAAAGCAGGAGTATAAACTTTGACATATGACAACTAAAATTGCATTGATTGCAATAGAAAAGAAAACTGGATCCACATAGAAAATGCCCTTGTAGAATTGCTTCATGTGTTTCATAGAAATTGAGATGTCACCAGGGTTTCTATTTTTCATCATCATTAACATCCTAAACTTAAAACAAACGGCCTTTTCAACTCAGGTACAAAAAACTTGCTTTATCTTTAAAAACTTTCTGGAAACCTGGCATCTGATCAATCAAGTCAAAAACATATGAATGTAAACCTATGGTAAGAGTGAAGGTGGGTGACAGGGCTCATGCTGTGGTGCTCTAGCTGCCAGCCTGTTTGGACAGTAGGTAGCAATAGCATACTTCCTGCTGTACACTTTGTGGTGAAAGGAACAGGCTTTGTGTATAACGATGATGTCCTTGCTCTGAGTCTCCCAACTAAAGACCTGGTTAAAAAAAAGAGCCCTGGGGAAGCATACAAATTCATTTCACTAGCTTTGAAAATAAAAAAAAGGAATCTCAAATTCCTTCCTCCCCTTGGGCTTGCTTGCCCCTAATCAAGAATGTGGCGGCCTTCTAAGAAAGGTTTCTCCTGGGAAAGTGAGTTCACTATCATCCCCGGCTTTTGTCTGAAGCTATTATTGTGCCTGTTTCCATGAGGCTGACCCTGTAAGAGGACACATACGGATGTGATAGTAATGGTCCCTGGTCCCTGGCAGAGCCTATTAGAGCTCCCAATAGGGGGTCGCTACCACTTTTTTTATTAGTCATTTCTGCTTCACAAGTGCAGTTGTTTATGGACAGGGGAGATGATTTGAACCACTGTGGTGCCATACGAAAGAGTGACAATAGGGCAAAGGTCATATGTTGGAAGAGGGTTGTAACTGTGGCTCATTAGGAGAGGCTCTCTCTAGCACAGGAAAATATCAAGATGTCATTTATGAACTTATAAAAGAGGCCTGAGAGGCCACAAGTGAAGAACTGCATAACCACTGACATCTGCAGATGACTTTAGTGCTGGCGGGTAAAAGTAACTGGGAGGTAGAGATGGGTTATGAGAAATAGTTTTATAACTAGTACAAGAAAAAACACTTGGGGATCCATGCAGCAGTAAAGGTCTACCAGCTTTTCGAAATACTAGCGCCACTATTTATTAAGTATGTGGCTGTGAGCAACTTATGTTATCTTCTAAGATTCTGGATAACAGTCCTATCTCATGGCTTCTGTCGTGAAGATTAAATAAGATAATGCATGGAAGTACCAACATATAGCAAGTGCTCAATATATGATAGTTTGGGATGTTGAAATACATATATGAAATAATATAATCTATATAGATAATATATATAAATAGTATTTAGATAATATAAACATGCATATTTATACATATGTGTATATACATACATATATATGTGTGTGTGTGTATATATATATAGTGAGTGAGAAAGGGAGTGGCCAAGATTCTCAGATTTCTCCGTCCTAGGGCCCTGATGTTCACCCATGTAAACACACCCTGAATGCCGGTCCTCATGTTCGTCTCACCCAACCAACAAAGCCCCCTCACATATGCCCCCACTTTCGGCCTCCCTTGCTTCCTAGCCTGCATTTTGCAGAAATGGTATATTGATTAAGAGCATGATTCTGATCCAACTTCCCTACTTGTTAGCTCTGTGACTTTGAACAGGTTATTTTACCAGTCCGTGCCTCAGATTCCTTCCCTGTACCTACTACATGGGGTTGTTCTGAAGATTAGATTAGTTAACACAGGTGATGTGCCAAGCACAGAACAGGGCACATAGTACTGTGTATTATTATTATTATTACTGTTATTATGACAGCTCCCTCTACATCTCTTGTCTCTATGCTCATATATTGAATTGCCTGACTGGAAGAAGGCATGAACATATACTGAGCCCAAACCACACATCAGGCACTTTCCACACACTGGTAAGACCAAAAATGTACATTTTGTCTCTTCTCAATAAATGAAGTAGAGGCTCAAGGAGATTGAATAATTTGTCAAGAACATAAGGCAAATGAGTGCAGAGTCAGCATTCAGACTCAGGTTTGAAACCCATCTCTTCTCACTGTACCTCACAGGTCCAAGACAAAACACCCACAGGCATAGGAGAGACATGGACAGAAATACTACTAGGAGGACTTCACCTTGTTGAGTGGAAAGAGCACTTGGGGTCTGTCTCCCATACTCTTTCAGTTTTAGTTTTTTCACTGGTAAAAACGTAGGTGCTATGGGGAAAGCAGTACAGCATGGAGAAGACAATTAATGACTCCATAGCATCTCACTAAACTGATAGACAGTGACCGCAATAAAGGGGGTGAGGACTTGATAATATGGGTGAATGTTGAAACCACTGTGTTGATTATGTGAAACCATCATAAGATTGTATATCAATGATACTTTAATAAAACAAACAAACAAACAAAACACAGGTATTAGACTGGCACTTCCAAACCACGCTTCCACAAGGCTTTGAGTTTCTTCAGGATTGCATGGGGGCCACCGCAGGGGAAAGCCCACAGGCTGACCCTGAGTCCTCCATGAGCTGCTCATCCATCTAAATACAGTAAGTATTAGGACTTTGGATGAGATGCTTGACAATATCAAGATCCTTTTCAGAGTAACTTTTTATTCTGATAACTTTTTCAAATTACAGAGTGAAAATATGACCCCAATCTAGACAGAAATAATGTATATTTCAATTCAATAAACATTTACCTGGCTTTACTACATGCAAGACACATGTTGGATGTTAATAAGCAACCTCTCCTTCCCCCCCACCTAGATTGCTGCATAAGAACTCCCTTCCCTTTGCTGAGTATACTCTCAAGGGGCATTTCTTTCAGAAACTGTGTTTTCAATTTGCTTAAAAGCCAGAAGGCAAAATGTTCCCCTAAAGCTCTTAAACTTTATACTTAAGACCCCCATTTCTCTGAGGAATATTTTTATCCCTTCACCTTGTTTTATCAGTGTACTTTATCTTGTGAACAGAGCTCTGTGTCCTAAAGAGACTAATGCATTGCTAATTTTCAATAAATAATACTAAAGTGAATAGCCATTGCCCCTTGGGATGCAGACTCCAAGCGGTGCCAATATTTTTCTGTTTGCAGTCTGGGCACCAGTCCTTGGAGGTCTCCTGCCCTTACTAGTCCAAGAAGTTTATTCTAGAAGAAGGCATCGCTTGCTAATTGAATTAGCTTCCCTCTTTGTGTTTTGATTCAATGGAGATTACCTCGGAATTCAGCTGCTCCTCTATGACTTTGTTCCTGGGAGGCTAATTCTTCCCTACAGGGTCCAGAGACTATTCCCTTCCCCCATTCTTATTTATTGGAAGAAGAATCAACAAGGAATGTGGATGTCAGCGAATAATGCTGGGTGGAGTACAGAACACAAATGAAAGGCTAGGTTTAAAATGAGGACCTCAAGAAAAAGAGTTTCTAGTTATTCCACAAGGCAGTGAGTGAGGGCTTATCTTTGCTTAGGAAGACTGCTTTTCAAGAATGCCATGGTATTTATGAAAGGTACTATATTGCAAAAGTACTCAGCTTTAAGAAAACCCTGGAGACTGCTCCTATTATGGATTGAAGAATTTAGAGATTCTGAGAGCTTGATAATCCCAGAATATCTGTGAACATTTCTGCCTGTAAGGAAACATGGACCAGCTTGACCAGCTATTGTAGAAATACGTGTGTGCATGTATGTGTGTGTGTGTGTGTGAGCATGTGTTTTGTGTAAGATCACTTCAGTTTCATTTTCTAAGCCAGTGGTTTATAACTCCAGCTGTGTGCCAGAGTATCTATGTAACCTAAAAAAAGGTGACATAGACATAAATTTAGGCTCCATCCTTTGAGATTCAGATTCTGGTGAGAGCCTGCATCCCCTATCTTTGAAAATCTTCCCAGTAGATCAGAGTGCTCAACCAGACTGAGAATCACACTCATCTAAGCAAAAACAGGCACTAGAGGCCTGAGTATCTTTAGCTCCATTTGTGGTTTTGTGCTAAGTGTCAATCAAGCAGTAGTGACCACCGTCAGACAGGTTGATTGCATATAGAGAATACAGTCATCACTTTCTTGGGTCTGTAAATTCACCATTCAGGGTTTATTCCTAAAATAATGCTACTTTTGACCAAAATGCTGCTAACTCCAGCAGAGGTAGAACTCTGCCTTAATGAATGCAATTGATTGCTTTGTGAGGTCATTTATCCATTCTGGATAAACACCCTGTTTTAGAAAGGTTACAGAGTACTAGCAGTCATCTTTAGCAAACTTCAGGCCTTATAAAAACATTTTTTTTGACATAATGATGACCACAATTTCAGTTTTTGTTGTTGTAATGGTTTACAATGAACTATTTCTTAAAGCAAGACAGTGACTGACTGAATCAATCTTTTTTTAACTTGAGAACTTGATGCCTACAATAGTAAACCAGGAGGTTTAATCCAGTGGTTTAGTCCCAAATCAGCAAACTTGCCTTAAGGTCAGACAGTGGTGCATCTGGCTGCAAATACAACCCCGTGAATTGGTGCTTCCTGCCACACACACAGTCTCTCCTCTTCAATTCATTGGGCACAGTCATTGGAATAGTCTTCTTTAAACCCCTTTGCATAATGTCACTTCTCTCTCAAGAACTTCCAGGGATTTCCTGGTGTCAGTCACTTCATATCTGAACTCATCTAACCAGGCCAGCCTTCTAATCCCACTGTGACCACCGTTTTTTATTGCTCTTCTACATAGACTCCCCTCCTCACCAGGCCAAGAAGAGCTATAGAACTCTTGTTAATGCTTAATGCTGGAATGACATCTACCCTGCCTAGACCTTACTACCCCTCCCATCTCAGCCTTGACTTGGATGGCTGTGGCCAGCATGGCTGGAGCTGTATTTCCAGAGCCTATGTGACTCTCTTCCAGAAACAATTGCTCTGTGCTATGGCAGGATGAACCTCCACCCCAGCTCTCTGCTGTCTGACCTTGGCATTTTAGTCCCAAGAAGTCCCTTTGCTCCCATCTGAGTCCTCCTACAAAGCATGGCTCAAAATGCACACCTTCAAGGAAACCTTTCTGATGAACTTCATTCCACATCTGCACATTACCCTAAGACCCAGCTGCTGCCTCATGTTTCTTAACGTTGGTGGAAAGGGGGCACCATCTTTCTTTTCTCCTCTTTTGTACTGAAGGGTAACTACTTTTGTTACTGCTTGTCATTTTGTCCTCATCTTGCTATGTAATACTATTCACATCTTCCCTGTTTTAACACACTGCTAATACCCTTATGAAACTTTCCTTTGCTTCTAGGATATTGCTTTCTGGGTCCACGGCCACGAGGACTCCACCCTCCTGGGTCACACACAACCTGCTTGTGGCTCATTAAACCAACAGACCATCCTGACCACAGCTCCAGTACACGAGAAACAGGCCTGCATAAGTACCCCTTCTCATTTCAAATATAATGTTTGCTCTTTCAGGGTAACTGGGGAGAATGTGCCAATGTGCCCTTTAAAAATAATCTGTTTGCAAGAGAAAACAACAAGGAACTCATCTGGAAGATGCAGTGACAAAAAAAAAATCAGAACAAATACTTAATTTAAAGCTCTTGTACAGTGGAGGGGAAGGCTTCAATTAAGACAAGGGTTTTGTGAAATGAGAAAAAAATCCCTTCTACCTAGTGGCTTCTTAGGATATTGCCATTGTGGTGCCTTTAAACCTAGCCACAATTTTGTGTCTTGGCTTGTTGAGAAACAGCCAGTAAAGCAGCCCAGAGGCATTTGTTCTGTGGAGGACAGACACCCACTTGTCAGGAATTGTGAGCTGTGGGGTTTTGTCAGGAAAAAGAAACTATTTGACTGACAAGAGTCACACATTTCTTTTGCCTTATCAGGGAATGTATTCAGGTGATTGAGAATATTATCGATGTTAAATTTATTGATTATTGAAACACAGAAGAATTTAAAAGAATATTTATTCCTAATGAACAAAGTGCTGATACAACCAGCTAGGGTCTAATTTTAAGAGTTTACAAAGTTAGGGGCAAAATATGGATAAATTCTAGAAAGAGTTTTTTTTCAAATGAGGGTATACCTAGTGTGGAAATTATAACAAATGTCCCTAACACACCTGCAAAAATTGCATTCTGCCAAACAGCAGTGAAACTGAAGACACTGGAAACGACATAATTGCTTATTCCCAGCTTCATCTTACTTTTCTACCTTTTATTATCCCTTTGCCCTATTTATTTTGTTTTACTTTTGTCTTGTTGCATACATATACATATACTTAAATCACCTCAAATTCTTTCTTATAACTAAAGTAAGGTGTTAATGACTTTATAACTAGTATAAGAAAGAATTTGACATTTCAGTAGGAATATCTCTTACAAGCCCCCTCTGGAATTTAATATTGAAGTGATTTCCCATCAGAATGAAGGGAAGCAAGCTTTTCACATCATGTTTGAGGAACCTAAGGCAGTGACTACATCATACTCTTCTTTGGTCTTTGCACATACTATATAGCAAAGTGTCAGGCATGAGGTACTTGTTAACTAATAAATCACTCCTTTGCATTCACAATACTTCGTGGCATTTCTGCTCAGAACTGTAAACATTCATTATTTTTTAAGGTTTGATCTCTTTGATCTCAAGCAATCTACAGTCTCATGGGTTAAAAAAAAGATGTAAGTATACAAACATACTGTGTTTCTAAAAACCAGTTGCTTCAGGAGGGGGCTGGCTGCATACAAATTTTAGTGAAAGGAAGTTGATATTAAGCATTATTTCACTGTAGCATGATTTTAAACATCTTAAAACCATTTCCTCACTTCTGGATTCTGTCTGTAGAAGTATGCTGTAAAAGGTGAATATCATATTTTTTTCCCCTGTACTTAGCTTGAGAATGTGATCTTACGAACCTCACTTCCCTTCTCTCCCTTCCACTGCTTAAAACCTCCAAATAGAGTTTGCTAATGTTAAGATATTCTAGCCATACTATTACTACTCTGTCTTGTAGTTTACTTAAGGAAGGTGGTCTTCTGGTATTTCTGCAACCAGTTTGATAAGCCTAGACAGAGCTGCTGTTGTGAATGTTGTATTGGCAAGATACAGAGAACTCCCTCCATGCATTCAAGAAGAGTTTTGAAGGGTAATGAGTCAATTGTAGAACAGTTTAAGATCCTCAGCCAAGAATAGCTGAGAATGTAATGTCAACCACACCAGGAGTGGTCCTACAAAGTTCCATGAACTGCCTTCCTAGATGTCTGAAGCGAATTGTAGTGACTGGAATTAGGCACACAGTAGCTAACCGGCAGTGTGAATGACATAGAAGTTCCCAGACACATGCTTTGAGAGGCTTTGTTAGAGGAAGTGATGTTTAAGTTAAGGTTCCAAGGTGAGCAAGGACTGATCAAGCGAAGGGAAAGGATTTTCCAGTTAGCAGGACAGAGGAGTTGCCTTGGACACAAAGAAGCATAGTGATTTTTCAAGAAACTGCTAGAAGGTCAGTGCAGGGTGAGAAAAATGGGAACAGGTGAGAGTGGGAAGTGGGCAGAGGCCTGAGTGTGAAGGTTCTTGTAAATTTTGTACTAATCAAGATGTTTGAACATTTAAGAAGAATGAGAAATCATGAAGTCTTTGAGGTAATCCCGTTTAGAAAGGGCCTCATTCACGTAGACGGGCGCCTTCTTATTAGCTCCACATGTGGGCTCTGTCGGCCTGAGGGAGGAGGAGTGCTGCGCTGCCTGGAGAAATGGAGGCTCTGCCGCACTGGCCCTCCCCCGAGGTCTCGGCTGCACTCCTGCTAGGTCCTCTGCGTCTGCCCCGCGCGTTCTTCCTCTCTTGGTTAGCTAATTCTTACTCTCACACTCTTGGCTTGAAAGTCACCTCACAGAGGTCCTCCCTGACACCCCCTTACCATTATAATGCCCCATTCTTCTGTAGTCTCTATTTCAGCTCTTTGCTTATTTTCCCATGTAGCACTCACCAAAATTTGCAAATTGGGGTTTTCTTGAGCACCTTTTATTGGTCTTTATTCCACTAATTTAAAAAAGCTCCATGGCACCGGAACCTTATGCCTTGCCTACCTTACTCATGGATGTACTCACAGCACCTTTAGGGGAGACTGAGAGCAGGGAGACCTGTCTGGGAGCTGCTGGAGGCATTCGGTGAGAGACACCGGTGGTAGGGACTAGGAGAACAGCAGTGGACGAATTTTAGTGATAACTTACGAAACAGACAAAATAAGTCAACAATTGATTGGGTGGTGGGAAGCAAAAAGTGAGGTCCACGTTTCAGGGACTCTCAGAGTTCCAGGTACCTGAAAGGATTTGAAAAATTATCCATTGTTACCAATGGAAATCATGTAATAAACAATCTCAGAAAAAATGCTCTGCAGCTATATAAGGGTTCTAAAGCTGTTACAATAGTTAAACTGAAACAGGGTAGTAACAAGAAGAAAAGCATTGATTTATAGCTTGCAGAAGGATTTCAAAGTGTCGTGATAAAAGGCAAGTGACAAATGGTTTTTAGAAGTAAAGCAATCCCTTATTGACTGAGATTACTAAACTTAAATAATAATGTTCAATTATAAAATAGAATAAAAGCAGGATTAAGATTTAAGTAACAAAATCTGTAGAACTGAGTAATATTTTAGGATAATGCTAATGAATAGGCTATATCTATATAGGTTGGAGGAGAGATGTTGACTTGGAAGTCCTCAGAGCATCAGGATAGGTGAAGTCATGGGCATGCATGAGATCATCCAAAGTGAGTGGGAATTTTGGATTATTCAAGGTCAATTTTTAATCTCAGGCACAATTTTAAGCACCAATGAAAAACTCTTCTGTGATGCTTGCAAGGCTTGTAAAAAGGAAACAATAACAATAACCTTGTAGACAAATATGGCAATTATCAGTTTATAAGGCACTTTCTACATTCATTATCTATTTTTATTATTACGTTCTCTTTGTGAAATGGATTTTATGACTCTAGTTTAAAACTGGGGAAACTGGGCTTGTAGAGGCCAAGTGACTTGCCCAAGGTCATACAATTAATGAATCACTGTGCAAGACCTCAGGTAGGGCAGATACTAAAATTTTTATAGATGGGAGAAAGTGCTCCAGGAACACTTGCATGTGGTTATAAGGACTGTGGTCTGTGGAAGCAGAGCTAGGAAAAGCTTTTTCCTTTAGCCTGCTCTTTTCTCTGCGGAGCGGTGCAATGCAAAAAAGGAAGACCTGTCACATTAGGTTTGGGAGGATCTTTGGAGACAGATCAAAGATAAGCATTGCCTCTGCCTATAGGGGTCACTCTGCTGCTCAGCAATCCTGGTGTCCTGCTTTCTCTGTGCTTCTTCTCTGGGGCCCTCCAATACTATTGCCAGTGCCATTGGGGTCTGATGGGACAATGGTGGAATGGAGTCCAGGCCATGTGCTCCCTGTATGATTCTGCTGGTCCCCCCCTCTCTCATGCCCACACAGACTTTGACTCATTACCATTTCCTTGTGGCATCTCTACTATATGACCTTTCAGCAACAGCAGTTCCTGCCAAATGGCTCATTCTATTTGCATTTCTCACTATAAATTCAAGGGGCAGGTGAGAATGAGAATATAATAAGCTAATTTATGTTTTGAAACAAGGACACATCATAGATTGTTAGATTATTGTCCTATGGGTGGGCTGCTCTTGCACAGAGAAGAAAATTGTTGTGTTCCAATTATCAATATTGTCTTTACTGGGAAGTGCTTGGTTAGACTGAAAACACAGTTATGCCAAAAAATTTAGATTTTAGTCTCAGGAAAGATGATGGTAAGATTAAGGAGTCTAGATTTGCTTCCAGATTTTGGGTTGGGCAGCTGGGTGGGAGGTGGTTCCAATCATTGAGGTTGGGATTATGGGGAGAGGCGAGATGTGACAGACGGTAGGAAAGATGATGATCTCACATTGCATGTGGCACATACAGGTGAAGTTGCCCAACAGTCAGCTGGGAGGCACCACACAGCTCAGAAGAGAGGTTGGAGGAGAGATGTTGCCTTGGAAGTCCTCAGAGCATCAGGATAGGTGAAGTCATGGGCATGCATGAGATCATCCAAAGTGAGTGGGAATTTTGGATTATTCAAGGTCAATTTTTAATCTCAGGCAGGTTTTTCTGCTTCCTATTCAGTGTGTTCACAGGAAATACCCATTAAAATTAATTTCAACCTAAGTAAAACATAATTAGGAAGGTAAATTTGCTGCCAAAAATATAATGAACTCTAGAATGAAATGTAAAATTGATTTCAGCTTACTAATCTGTTTCATTTATGTGATACTTTATCTTTCTTGATCCTATAAAACTTAGTAAGTTAGGGAAAGAAATATTTTAGAAGTTTCTTAACACAAAAAACAAACAAACGAAAGTTAGGTTCCCTCCTGAGGCTCTTTCCCATTTTGCCTCAGTGAGTGATTTGGGCTCCAGTGTTTGGTCCCTCCTTTAGCTGATGGCTTTCTGATGTGATACAAAGGGAAATCTTCACTTAGAAATAGGGAATACACAAGAACACAAACCTCATTCTCTTCCTTCTTGCTATGGAGATTGTATTTACCCACTATTGTTAGTCTGAAATATGCCTGCCCAGATAGAAGAGGCAATGTATCATTTAATTTTTTATGATCTAGTGATTAAATCTTATGTTTCAGTGGAGAAAATCAAGCAGCCTGAATGACTGGCACATTAACTTACAGATGATAGAGTCATTGGTTAATATAATCAATAGATGTTATTTTCAAAAATAATAGCAGTGTGCTCCTCACCACTTCTAGAAGCACCTAGAAGTTCTTGGAAAGAATCCCATTACTGCAGTTCAGACTAAGATTTTCAGATTGTTTTCCACTGAGCTGATTCAGATTGTATTACTAGGTTTAAACAGACTGCAGTCATGACTGTTTCCTAAGACAATATCTGGCCTGCCTTTGGGTCCCCCCTGGAGAGGTTGTGGGTGCAAAGATTGACTAGGAGCTTTTACTTTCTTTAGATGACCTCCTATTCAGTTGACTGTCAAAGCAAAAGGTCCATCTGTAATTGAGAGCACAGAATATCTGCACTCTAAGTTCTTGCCGGAGGGAATAACTTGGAACACTGATGGACAGATTCTTATCAAGAACTTAGCTCTGAGAAACAGTCACACAGGGTTGACTAAAGATATGTGGCCCATAATTTTCTCTGATGATTGTTTCCCAAAGTGTCGTCTTTAAATTTCCCTGAAATGTTGACAGTATTATATAATCAAATTATTTTGATTAAACTCTGGATTAGACGAAGTTTCTTTACTGAAGGACTTCTTAGAGCATTTAATACATATTAATGTACAAGTAAATATCCAAAAATATAGATTTAATAGGAGTATGCAACATTTCTCAAATGTGCTTGACCACAAAAATCTTTGTTTTCAATCATATCAGAAAGAATAGTCATGCCATGCTCCTCAGAACATGTCTTGTTCTAGATGTTCTAAATTTTATCCTTGGACCAAACAAGGCTGTCATAGTTCTGGGCACTTGGTTACATTATTCTGATTTCCTTGTCATAGAATTACTTTAAATTTAAGATATCTGATTAGCCTATATGGAAGGGCATTGTAAAAAACAGCCCTACAGCACTCACTATTGTATCTATATACAGACACCCTGGAACATATCGTCTATAGCCCAGCTAGTAACTCTTTGTGAGAATCCGTGGAGACATTTCTTTTAACACAGGGATAGCTGTATTACCTGAGCAACTTTTCTTTTTAAATTTTATAGGCACTATAAATTTTAAAACTGATTTTTTTCTTTGCTTTGACTGTTAGTAAGTTCAGAGTGAAATTTGCAGCCAACCTCTAACAATGCTATATGACTGACTGGTATACAAACTCTGCACAAATTTCATCTCAGGTTTACATGTGATTTCTTTCCCATACTTTCCACTTACTTGATTTCCAAAGTTAAAAACACTTTCAACAAATATTTATTTAGCCCCTTCTATGAGATAAACACAGTCTAGGTGTTAGAAATAAAATGGTCTGAAAGGTGTATGTATGGTCTTTCTCTCCAGATCTTATAGTCTGGAGGTAGATATCGGCTACTACATACACAATATACCATATCCAGGATGATAAGGAAGGACTTTATGGGGGAAGTACAAAGGGATATGTAACACCCATGGAGAGACCAGGAACACTGTTAAAGCTGCTGAATACAATCACCAGAAATAAGCTTCTTCAAGCACACTGGCCTGTAAACTGCTCTGGACCCCTCCTTTATCCTGTGGGCAAGCACCTTCGTGCCCATCCTCTATATCCTAAGCTGCATCCAAGCATGGTGCCCCAGTGTTGGTTTGCTACATTGGTTTCTCCTGCTTTGGTGCTTGGCCTAATGCCTGCTCTCATTTTCTGGTCGGAGATTCTGCAAAGTCCCATGGCCATATATAACTAGTCTTGGATATTCTGTGTTTCCAACAGTTCACTATCTGGAGGCCCTTTCATACCCAATAAACTAGACATAGAGGGTAAAAGGAGGGAAAATAAGAACAAGAGTACACACACTTTGGATATTTAGGGGGAAGAAGGAAAAATAGATAAGAAGGATCCAGAGGAGTTGCTGCCAGAAAGGCAGGAAGCCTGTAGTGGCTCAGGGTCATGTAAGCTGTGGGAGGAGAGGATTTTTAAATGCATCCAGTGCCACAGAGAAGTCAGGAAGGTCAAATATTGTTACACAGCCATTATATTTGGTGATGTGACAGGTAATGACAACCTCCAAAGAACAAGTTAGCTGAGTGATGAGGATACAGAATTAAGGATTATACAATCCAATGTGATTGTGGGTGGCGAGGCCATGGAAACAAGTATGGACTAGTTTCTTGACAATTTGGCGAGTAGACAGAAAGCACAGATAGGGTGGTACCTTAAGGGAATAGCAAGTCAGGAGAAGGTTGATGTTTTTTGAATGACCAAATGCTTCACCCACCTCTCATCACAAACTACTGACGACAGGTAGCCGCGCTGTGGTTGCTGGGCGCTGGGGTTGCTGGGCGCTGGGGTATACGGCACTGTTATGCTGCATACAGTCAACATTCTGAAATACTTCTTAAAAGAGCACTTGAATCATAACCTAAATTTTTAGGAGGGGTAGTGATTTCTTATCCACCATATCTTGATCAAACTTCAGATAGCCTTAACCTAATATTTGAAAAGTGAATAGTTTAAACTCATTTGTTGAGTTGTTCCTTTGTAGTGGGGTAATAGCCAAACAGTGACAACCAAACAGAGAATTTTGCAAGCAGACAACCTCTGCTGGCAGCAGCAGTGCAGGGTAGCAGCTGTTCTGGACAAAAGACGTGGGCTTGACATTGAGAGAGGAAAAGCTTGATGGGTGCAGGTGAAGATGGTCCCCAAAGTCGTCTTAGACTCTAAGTATAGCATATAGGTCAGAACTTTAAGTAATAGGGCAATGGGGCCAAGAACTTCCTGGTGACTTCTATACACACACAAACACACACACACACACACACACACACACACACACACACACACACACACACACACACACACACACACCCCTGTACTGCTGGTCTACTTCCATCTGTGCCTGCTGAGCCTCAAGCCTGCCCACACGGAGATCATTCTGCTTCCAGGGAAGGAGCAGACAAGAGGCCCTGAACATTTCCCCAGATTCTCTGCTTGTTTCAGTTGAAGGGTCTGCTGCCCAGATGGTCCCCAATCCCTTGATGCCCTCTCATTTACTCCTTAATTTCTGAGTTTTGGCTTTCTCTCATTCCCCACTGATGCTTTCCCTACAGGGGCTTGGATTTCCTCCATTGCTTATCCTTGGAGTCCTCTCTCTCTACCCTTCCACCTCTCCCATCATCTTTGCCCTGCCTGTCTCTCCAAGAACCAGTGCTAGCTTACTGGACCAGGGATAAGCTAATAACGTCAGCTTACTTTAGTGAGTATTTACTATGTGCCAGGCACTCTTCTAACTGCTTTATATGAATTATTGCATTTTACCATCTTAAAAACTCTTTGAGGTAATGGGTTTACAGATGAGGAAACAGGACAAACAATTTAGGCAACTTGTCCAGATCACATATCTAGAAAGTTTCTGGGCCTTTTTCCTTTTTGTGAAAGTTTCCTCCCCAAAACCTCAAAGGTTATCTCTAATTCTAAAATTTTGTAATTTTGTCTCCAATCCTGAAATACTTATATGATCGAACAAATAATATGTGCTATTTTAGCATATTCTCAAGTAATCATTTTAGAAATCAGAAAGAACAAAATTATTGCTGTCATAATGGAAAACAGTTGCTTCGTTTTTTTCCTACTATTACTTTGTGACCAAACTTAGATTATAAGAATCTTATAATTATCTGAGTGACTCTTAATATTGAATAAAAATTCTTATATTAGCAATACAATGATGTGATATTGTTCAATATCCTTAATAATTAAATAAACATGTTTGGCAGCTAGCAGTGGATGTGAATCAGTAGTGGAGTGAGAAAGGAGGGCCTAACTGCTCAGGCTGGGGCCAATTCTTTGTTTCAGATGTTCTTCTAATTTCCATAGAGCCTTTGCAATATTCCTGCCCAGAACTGCTGTGTCATTTTCTTAGATATTGTCAAAATGGCTGCCTTGCTTCATCCCAGAAGAGAAAATATCTCACCCAAGTTCAAAACATCCATTTTAATCTACAAAGTCCATGGCAACACTTTCTCTATCACCATCATCATCATCATTGAAAATTAAAGGTGAAATATTCAATATTTTCAGTGGCGGAAGCTTTAGAACTTTTACCTTTTTGCAAAGGGGGAACACAATATGGCTTTGATTACCTACCAATTGTGTGGGACAGCCAAGGCTTTCAGTGAATGGACTTTCTGCTGACAAGCTCTTAAAAGGTTGTATGCTTGGCCCTTAGCCTTTAAGCATAGTGAACATTTGCCATGGATAGCAGCCTTGAAAATCCTATGGCCCATAACAAAAGGATATTTTCCCCCTTTGTGAAAAGGGTCAGACATAAGCTGCATACTTCCCTGTTAGTCCTGGCACTACAGACAAGTTCCTTTCATGGTGCAGCATACATAAAGCCTGTAATTATTAGCTGCAGGTTGTGGCCACCTGCTCATGGAATACAGAGAAATGGAGAAAATGTGGAAGAATCTGTAGTAAGAATTTTCTGTTCAACTGGTCCTGAGAGGCCCTGCCTCTGAGGGCTTTAGAATAGATATGACTTTTAATCAGCCTCCTTTTGCTTACTGAACTAGCAATTTCAGAGTCAGAAGGTAATCATACACAGACAATTATGCTTCAGGAACTTTCCTGACACATTGAGCAGGGCATGGCTCCATCAAATTTCATACTTCCTGTGTTCTCTGGGCTAACTGCATGCTACTTTCTGAGTGTGATGTATCTGTTTGGTACTCATTTCAGTGTTTGATTGTGTAGGAGATGCTGCTGTGGGCTGCTCGGATTCTCTTTGAGGACCAAGGTAGTCATCCTCTCAGCTACCAGGAGTGTTGCTTGCTGAAGGCCACAGCTGAATCTCTCCCCAGGAACCGCCTTCAGCCTAAGGGAGTTGTCTCACACAGGTTACCCCTCCTTGGGTGGCCCATATCCAATACCTGGTTTATGTACGAATTGAAAGCCCATCCCCTTACTTCAATTCTGGAAAGCTCTCAAGAGCCACCCCAGGTTCAGAGCTTCCCAGGGGATCAGCTGAAGACTCTGCTGTGACTGAACTAAATTCAGCTTCTCCTTTTGCCCCATCCTGCCTCCCTCACAGGTTTTGTTACTGATAGCATTATCCAAACAAACCATTTGCATGCAAATGTAAATAGATTTAGAAGAATATTTTATGTTTAAAATCTTTAAAAAAAACCATAAAAATTCAGGTTACTAATCAGACATTTAATTACTCTCTCAGATTTAGGCTCCCAGGATGAAAGGATCCAGCTATCCATTGCCAGCTCCCACATGATCTTTGTCTGGAATAATTTAAGACTCACCGAGTCCACTGGACTTTGTCTACAACTCTTATTACTGGGGAAAGCTAAAAGCCAGCTTTCTGTCCACATTGCTCCTGTTGCTTTTAGTCACTTTAAAAATTCTAAAATAGGCTTAAGACACTATCTGGATGAAATCCCATCTGCTACCAGAGTGATATGACAAAAACTAAGCTGCTATTTATCCACTCCCAGGGTGTCAAGGAAATGGATCTGAATGTATAGAGAAGGCCTGAAGTCACATCCAAACCATTCTGATCTCAACGTAGGGGATGTAGGGTATCAGCCCTTGGTCATCTCCAAGCCAAAGAAAACTGAGAAGGCCAGTCACTTCTAGAGATGGCACTGGGGAGTTATTCTACCCTAGGATGTGCTAAAGAGTATTTAGAAGGTAATAAATTCAAGCTGGCAAAGTTCTCAGATTCCCTGAGAACTGATCCTAGCTTCCTCAAGTCACTTGTCCTGGGAAATATGTGGGACTGGGCTAGGGAAGGTTATCCATTCCTCAAGACTAGGGTTAGGAATGTGAGTGAGGGCACAGTTGTTTACTTGACTGCCCTCTATTTTAGGCTATTAAGTAGAGATTGAGTTGATGTCAACTTGACTGTGCCCAAAAAGGTTCTGTTGTCTTTTTAGGACTAAAATAAATCACACTGAAATGGCTTCTTGCTCCTCTTTGAGTTGAAGGGATTCTGTGTGGTAATCTTCTATTACTACTAAACATTTATTGAGTTCTAGTTGTATGAGAGAAGAAGCCCCTGATCCCAGGCATGTGTAGTGCAAGAAACAGAACACGTATAGCTGTATTAGTACTTTCTGTTACCAACTGATTGCTTTCAGACTACTGCCCAAATTGCTCATAACATGGGGTGTTTTGGATTACCAGATTTATGTGAAATACTCATTGACCTGAGTATTTCTTATGGAACAGTATTTCTTTGCCTTTGTGTTATTTCTCAAAACCATTTTTTCATTTATTATTTTTTATTATTGTTTACTAACTCCCATAGCAAAACACCCTCTCCTGCCCATCAGAAAAGCCACTTGCATTTCTTTAAAAAAAAAAAGGCACTCATCTTTTTAAAAAATTGGTAATATATCCACATGGTACAAACATCAAAAATTATAAAAGATATATAGTGAAATCTCCTCCTGTCCCTACCCATCATTTACCCAGTAAAGATAATCATTCCGAAACTACCAAAACCAGGCAGTTTTTCTATCCTTTTACATGGTAGCATATCAGATACACTTCTCTGAACTTTGCCTTTTTCATCTAGTAATATGACTCAGAGATCTTTTCTTAGTTATTTTCAGTTCAGTGAGAATTCTTCTTTGAGAATAAGAATGTACTGGGAGACCTTTAAGAATTTCCAGGAACTTCCAAAGATGATATAAAAAGGAAAAATTCGTAAGTTTCTTGAGGTTGGGCTGGATGTAGATGGAACTAGGTATCTTATCTTCCTTAGGAGAGATTTAATAACTGGTAGAAATACTGAAGAGGAAGAAAGAAGGTAAAAGTAAATCATCCAAGGCCACAGCATGAAAGAAAAGGAAAAATAAGGGTCCTGTGCCAATGGCTAGGGTGGAAGCCACACAGTCTGAGTTAAGGGCAAGACAGTTCACCAGGGTATAGGTGGCCTGTAGGCAATGTTAAGGTTATGGCCTCTGAGTAGCCCTAGATCAACAAGACAGACATCACAAGATAGAAACGGAGAGGGACTGCTCAAAGTACCCCAATTACAAGGAGGTAATGCTGGATCCATACTCAGAGGAAATGGACTAAAGCACATGCATGGGCTTTGGGATCAGAGCTGCATTCAAACCCCGTGTGAGTTAGGCACCTTTAGACAAATTACTAATTTCCTTAAGTTTTATTATCTATGAAATGGGAATAATGATAATCGCTATTTACAGGGTGGTCCTAGAGAGCAAATGGGGTAATGTATAAAAAGTGCTCGGCAACAAGTACCTGGCATATAGTAGTGGATCAATAAATTTGCAGTTGCATTTTAATTATTTAGGTTAATAAGGGAGAAGATTTCCTAGAGGGAAAATAAAGGGAGACATAAGCCATCAGGTGAGAAAAGTTTCTGCCTCCACTGGAGTGGTGGGGCCTTGGGTGAGGAGGCCCCTTCTCTGAGGCCTAGAAACCATGGAACACCAAGAGGCGATGTCAAGCAGGAAGGTCCCATGAGATGGGAGGTCACCAACAAGAAACAACTAGTTCTTCCTTGGACTGAAAAGGTAGAGGGTAACTTAAAAAATAGCATGCCTGGAAGAGGCATAATTTTTGCTTACATTAGATCGCTTAAAGCTGTTTGGAAAATTGAATTTAAGTACTATTAACTGCAAACATGATGTAATAGGAAAAAGATGTTATTTTTAATACACACTCACCTGCCATCTTTGAAAGGCATGTGTCTCCTGTGGGCTCTGACAGATGTGGGCATGAAAGTTTGGATAAAGAAGCAGGGGAAGGGCTGAGTTGTTCTGTATAATAGAGGGAGGAAGCTTGTAAGGTTGAAGCACATGAAGAAAGGACCTCAGGGACCAAATGAGTCTGGTTACAGTGTTCAAGTAGTTTACTCTTTCCTAATACCCCTACAGAATCTTCAGTGAAATCAACATTGCTCATTAATGCCTGTGGTCTGAACAAATCCTTTCTAGGGGAATGTAAAGCCCTGAACTCTGTGTTAATATTGGTGAAAGGTGGAAACAGAGACTGCATTTGAGGAAAGTTGCCATAGAGTTTCCTGACATTCTTTATGTTGTGACCGTATATCCATCCCTTAAATCAAGCCACCTCAGGAGTGTGCTTCTTTGACTGAAGGTTTAGGGGAGTAATGCTCCTGAGGATATTCATGCAAGCAACAAACGTTTACTCAGCATTTATCATGTACTGGCTCCTGTGCTATGGAGGCCACAGTAATAACAGAGATATGGTCTTTGTTATCAAGAAACTCTCAGTCTAATGAGGAAGGATGAGAAACAGTGTGACAGTGATATGATGGGGGTTTGCAAAAGGTGCTCCGGAGCACATAAAGATGGTGCCAGGGAAGACCCTAAAACAAGGCAAAACCCAGTGCTGATGTACGAAGCATATATGGGAAAGACATTACATTGGGAAACGTTAGTATTGCCTTGTAAGTTGACAATCCAGGATGAAGCAATTGAGACACAACCACTCAGAGAAGAGGTGGAAATGTCCAAATATTACTGTCTTGGTCTCCTGGTTTTTCCCCACCCCTCTCATCTCATGGCTTGTATATTTTGTTTTCAGAGGAAACTGCCTCACAACAAAACCTTGAAAAATACTGTAGAACTGGTGGATTTTCAAAAGCAGGATGAAACGAAAGAGGTCATTAATTAATAAGCAAAGGGAAAAAAAATCCAGAACAGAAGGATTACAGAACAAAGAAATGTATGTATTTTGGATGCACTTTTTTCATATACAGCACTGCTATTCAGTAAGAACAGGGAGATGGGGTGACTAAATTAATGAGGTATTGTATAAATAACAGAAAAATTCATGTATTTCAGATGAATAGTGTCTTTCATATATAAGTTTGAGAAGATACATAGTTATTTCAGAATTTTTTAAGCTAATCAAAACATTTTTGAGATTTTCTTGAGTGAGTTGGCATTTAAATGAAGAAATCTGCAGTATGATTTTACACTATGTACTTAGAGCAGGTGGAAAGAATCAGAAAGATGTAAGTTCCAAGCACTGCCATTTGCTAACATGGTAACCTTGGAAAAGTTTATGACCTCTCTGTGCCACAATTTCCTCATCTCTAAAATGGAATGGTAATGCCAAAATATTTAGAATTTCTAGAAGTAATGAGATAATGCATGTTTCTAGCACTGTGATTGGCAAATAGTAGCTGCTCAATAAATTTTCCCACTTCCCCCTGCCTATTGTCAAGTTTTATTTTGACCAAAAATATTTTTAGACAACTTATTATTCTTAAAGTTTTGTCCTCATTGAGGATCTGTAAAGAATATGCTATCAGTGCAAATTCTAGGGATTTATTTTCTAGAAATACTCAAACCAATGTGTAAATGAACATTTATAAAGGTATCATCACAGCATTGTTCATAAGATTGAAAAAATATAAAAAACAGTCCAGTGTTTGTCAGAAGATTGTTTAAATAAATTATGGTGTATCTATATAGTGAATGGGTATGTGGTCATTTAAATGAATGCTATGTCTATACCAACATGGAAAGATATCTAAGAGAACTATTTTTCAAGCAAGTTGTTGAATACTATGTATATGTCCCATTCCTGTTAACAAAAATATGTGTAAACACATACATTTAAAAAAACCCTATAAGAACATGCCCCAAACTGTTAAAAGTATTTGATGGGGGGATGATCATGGGAGAGTTTCATTTTTTAAAACATACACTTGTGTAATATTGAATTTTTTACTGTGAGCATGTACATATATTACTTTTGTAATTAGAAAACAAGAGAAAGAAGGGGGGAAATATTATCTCCAGATTCTGAAGAAAATGCCAATAGAAGAGAATTGTAAAAATATTTTAAGCAATGGTTATATTTGGAAGTCGCTGATCTGCACTGGGAGTCTAATGCTCATTTGGAGAACATATGGATCCTGGTATACTGTGAAAGTATCATGTCTGCCACTTTAGACTCACAGCTAGTGCTCTGACTACTGCACATACTCTGGTTTCATGTGATGACTATATAGAGAGTACATACATATTATGTATATACTACACTATACTAAATACTATATTATATATATACCTTCCAGGCAAGACACAGCCAGTGCAGTGTGATTTAGGCATCCTTGGGAAGGCCTCCCTGGTAACAGCTCCCTTGGTAGCTTGTTAGAATACCAGAAATTCCATCACTAAGGAGTTTAATTTACTCAGTTTAAGAGATTATCTGACATTAAAATTCTGTACTGAGAAAAAAAAATGTGGCCCAAGAGCATCCTCTATTACAATCACAGTGGGGCTTGGGCTTGCTTAAAGATTCAGAGTCTTAGCGTTGTCCTAAAAGTACTGAATTTGATTCTCTTGGGCAGGTACCTGGGAATCAGCATTTTGGCAAGCATCAGTAATACAAAGGCCCACCCTATGGGACTGTTAGACAAACAGAACAATAAGATGATGGTTCTCAACCTTGCCTACAAGTTAGAGTCCCTGGAAGGAAAAACGGCTTTTAAAATCCCCATGCCAAGTCTTCAGGCAAACAGTTACACAGGAATCTCTGGGGGTGCAGCTCAGTCATCAGCAGTTGTCAAAGTTCCCCTGTGATTCAAATGTGCAACCAAGGGTGAGAAATGGTGCTTCAAAGATTTCCAAATACTTCCATACTTCTCTCCAATAATAGGATGATGACAATTCTCCAGACAAAATGACACTTCGTTCTAACAAATACAGCAGCTTGGTCCCCCAGAATACCAAAGGTACTAGAGCAATTGGCTTGAACAAGTCCAATCTGATCTGGTGAAGCCATACGTTTCTGTTCCAACACAATGAGCAGTGATGAAAGTTTTGAATTCATGCCCAGAAGGGTCCCATTGAGGTGGGGCCTCCTGCTTGTCCCGAGAATTAGAAAGTCTTGTTATTTTCATTGAGTCACTTCTGACAGTTACAAAGTACAGATTTTTATAAGAAAATAATTTTTATGGGTTTTCCAGTCAAGATACTAAATAATAAATGCTTCCCTGCAAATGAGTGGATTGATTCAATAGTAATGGCAGGTTATAGTGACCCACATTATTTCCCAGGGCTCTTTAAGGAATAAACAAAAGAAGCTACAGGAAGACAGAATTCCTGCAGAGTGCCTGAAAGTATCTTTTTTAGACTTCAAAGTCCAAAACACTGATAGCTTGGATTTGCAAATGGCTGCCTAGGATGTTCTACTTAGTGAGTTTCTTGAAGGTATCTGTACTCTAAACAAGCAATCTAGTAATTTCTCCATAATAAAAAGCTGGTTTAGCTCACAATGAGTTTAAGCTTTACAAAAAGATGCCTTTCTAAACACCTCTAAAACTTGCAGAGCTGGACATAAAAACAGAGCTAGGATAGTGCTTTAATATGCAAGTGACATGTATTGACCTCAGATAATGACTAATTAAAAGCCAGCTTGCTGCTAAAAAAAAAAAATTCTGTACTGAGAGCTCTCCATATGTGTTCTTCCAGCATGCTGTGTATCTCAGTCAGAGGGTTTACATGGGTTTTAATCGTCCCATCTCTGTTTTCCCCACAAGATACAGCTCCTCCCATCAGGAACAGTCTTGATAGCTCTGCTGCCCAGCGCATTCCAGGAAGCCAGAAGGCTCTCAGTACATCACTCAGTTGAATAAATGCTTCTAAGGAAAGACATCATATAAAGACTGAACCTGTTGTTTCCACTCCAACTGCTGTAAAACTGAACTGAGGAAATACATGTGAAGGCATTTCGTAAACTGTGAATCACTGTACAAATGTACATTATTATTATTTTTGAGATGCAAACTTTTTTTTCTGGATTTCCAAGGGGTGTATTTTGGAGGGTGGAGGTATGATAATGAGTCTTCTCCATCTGACAGTGGCAAAAATTTCTGACCCATTCTCTATCTGCTTGCACTCTAAAGAGTTCAACTTTTTGCAAGAAGGAGGACCACTGTGAAAAGAAATCAACAAAGAAATGTTTTACTTTTGTAAAAATCAGGCATAAGTATATGGTGGGCAAGGATTATATGAGAGAAGGTATAGGAAAATACATAAAGCATGCTCTAAAAGCCTCAAATAGCACTTTTCATCTATTCCAGAGTCTTCGGTCAGTGACACTTTTTTATATGGAATGGAGTTCTTTGGCTCAGGGCTTTTGTCTTTGTGAAAGGCATGGCTTTGCTCTTTAGGTTGCAAAGAAAATGTTTTAAAACTGGGATTTTTGTCATTAGTTTCACAGGAAACCATTTCGGTTCTGATGCTAATTTGTGTATCTGACTTGTTTTAACTGAAAATGGGGTCTACGGGAAGGGAAGCAGAGGGAAAGACTGCTTTGGGTTACTGCCCACCAAGAGGGTGCCAGGCTGGGGCTGCCAAGCCAACTCTCAGCTCCACCCTGCACTTGATGCCAGTTGGCACCAGGCTTCCCAACTGAGGTCAGCAGAATATGGAGCCAGCAGATGGAGCTTCGTTTTCTTTTCTTAGTTCTGACCCCGAGAGAACAGTGGTTGAACCTAGCAAACACTGCGGTCCAAGTTAGAGGGAGCCAGAAAACAGGTCTGAGCAAGACAAACAGTTCATGTTTTGGAAGTGTTCTAGGCTTCCTGCTTACCACATTTTTTTTTTTATCTCCTCCCTCAGATGGAATGATGTCCCTAGAGGGCGTGGATACCTGGAGCTTACCTCTACAAAAGCATCTACAAATGAAGTGTATTTACATTTCTGTGGCTTTTTCTTTGGTTTCTAGAGCCTCTGTGATAATGGCATTGGATGGTGTGGCTTTGCATGTCAAAGAATGCAGCATTCTCACTCAGTGTGCCCTTGAGAAGCAGCTATCTGTGCCTTTCGGCTCTAAATGCCTGGGAGAGGAGGCTTGCTAGCTGCCGAGAGTCCCAAAACTTCCTTGCTAGCTGTGTACAGCTTGTACACAGGACCCACTCAATCAGACCTTGCCTCACAGCTCTGTACCTTGCACAAGGAGACCAAGGCAAACACAGTCTTGGTAAAAATCATTCCAATGCAATGTAACCACCAAGGATGAATCCTGAGCTAGACTGCAGCTTTCTTCATGTGCAAAGTTCTCACGTAGACCCCAACAGTATCCTCTCTAGTGTTGTCAATACAGTAACCATTAGCCACATGTACCTACTGAGCACGTGAAGTGTGACGAATCTGGTTTGACATGTATTAAGTGTAAAATACACACTGGAATTTTGAAGACTTCACATGAGACAAGAATGTAAAATATCTAAATAGTTTTTTATATGGATTATATGTTGACATGATAATAGTTTGGACAGATTGGGTTAAATAAAAATGTATTATTAGAATTAATTTCACTTACTTCTTTTTACTGTTTGTACTATGGCTACCAGAAAATATTAACTTATATACATGCTCATATTATAGTTCAATTGGACAGTGGAGTTCTAGAGTAAGTACCGTAAAACTCATTCATTTCATCAGCGAATGTTTCTTGAGTACCTAACATGCTGAAATAAATAAGTCCCTGGCTTTACTCTCAGAAGCTCCTACTCTAGGGAAGGGCCAGGTATTTACAGAGCAATAGCCTGGGGTGAGTGCAGGCATTATCAAGGAAGGATTCAAGGAGGAGGTGAGTTTTAGGATACACAGGGGTTTCAGCAGTCAGATGAAAAGAAACCAATGATGTATGAAGAGGTACACATGTGGGACATGCCTGGCATGTCTCAATGAAACACAAGTAGTCTGGCTGGGCTGGGTACAGCTATTAGTACAAATGGGGAGTGAGTGGCAGAGATGAGGCTGAGAAGATAGGCCAAGGTTCCATGTTCTGAAAGATATCTGGTTCCATGAGAAAGAGTTTGCACTTGGACTGGAGGCCAGGGCTTCTCTAACTGCAATACGCCAAGGAATCACTCGGGGAGCCTTTTTAAAAGGCTCACACCCAGAGACTTTGATCCTGATACTGATCCCACTTTGGAAAATGCTACTGCAGGTTAGGGGGGTTTAGTTAAGAGGTGACAGGATCAAGCCTGTATTCAAGGAAGGTCCTCTGATGACAGAACACAGGTAGATGGAGAAAGGTCTCCTGAGGCTGCAGAGTGTCGACTATTAAGTCAAGGTGAAGAGTGATGAAAGTCTAAAGTAAGGCAAAGGAAATTTCAAATGGGAAGGGGAGATGATTGCCGGAGACATTTAGATAGTCAAATGGTGAGGCCTGCTGACTGACTTGGTCCTTGCTTGTACCCTTTCTTCTTGCCCCAGTATCACATTTGAGCACAGGTTTTGCTGTTTATTTTCCCCCAAATAGTTCGGAACACAGAAGTTTTCTCAGTGAAAACTTCCAAAGCAAAATTGATAGAGGGTTCAGTTTCCAAGAGAGAGAGACACGTGCCTATAACAAAAGCATTTTTAGGGGATCTAAAGCAAGCCTGCTTGTGGTACCTTTTCTAAATTCCCTCTTGCATTCCTGATTACAGCTGCATAAAATGGACAGAACCAGGGTGGAGGTGTCCCTGCCTTTCCAGAGCTTTTTAGCTGCCCTGACTCCTCACCATGTGAAGAAAAGACTGGTTGGCTTACATTTTTAATAGAGGAGGGAATGAAGATGTTTGCTTACTCTACAAATACAATAGCTTTTAATTTGTGTGCGTGTGTGTGGAAACTCTGTCTGCATAATCCAGTCATAGAAAGACACAAGCTTATTACGTATTGACACACAATATAAACAGTAAATGGAACATTAGCAAGATAATAAGACCTGAGTTTCAAATGGGCTTCAACCAACGATGGTTCCATGATACCCACAGAGATTTTATTTACTTTGTTTACTTTTTATTTACTATTTCCTTGAGAGGGCTGTCTTTAATCTCAATTTCTAAATCCATGTTCTTCAAGCAATGGGCCCAAGACTAAGGAGGGGAACTGATGTTTTGAAGCTTGTATTATTTGGGATTAAACTATATCTAGCTGCCAGAAGGGATGCATCATCTACTGCCATGATAAGCACACGGGTATCTAGGCCCAGTGGCCCTTCTCTGGCCTAGGCACTCAGCATAGTTGCAAAAGAATATTCCCACAACTTGGCCCTTTTTCTTCATCTCTGGCTGCTGCCATTGCTATCTGTGTCTCTTGGGATTCCTTGGCCCTCAAACAGGGCTCTAGCTGCACAGTGCATTTTCTCCTTCCCACCCAAGTGTGTGTTCCTACTACTGTTCAGGTTAGAGTACATGTACTTTTTCTTGGTGGGCATTTATGAAAGACAGAAAGGTAATTACTTTCCCAAAGTAATGCTCAGTATACTTCTTCTCTCTGATAAATGGCCCTCTGCCAGCCACCTTCTAATCAATAGTTTATTAATATCTCAATGGCAATTGATGAAATTCAATATTTGTTCTTATTAAAGCCCCTTATTCACTAATAAGTCCCTAAAAAACTAGAAATAGAAGAAAATGTTTATAAAATTATGTAAAACACTTACCTGAAAGAAACCACAAACCTTAAACTTAATGGCAAAAAATATCAGAGTCTTTCCTTTTAAAGTAAGGAAGAAAACAAACATGGCACTCTTCTGGAGGGTCCAAGCAGTGCATAAGAAAAAAAAGATGTATAAATTCTGGAACGGGAGGGACAATGTTATTTTTATTTAGTCTAAAAGAATCATCTAAAAGCAATTAGACTGGTAAAATTCAGTAAGAGGAACAGATAAACAATAAAAACATAAAAATTAATCATTTTTTCTGGTAAAACGTCAAAAATATAATACAGAAAAACTCATGCACAACAGCTATCACACACACGCACACGTACATTATGACCTATATTAAATAAAACTATAAAGCTTTATTGAAATACACAAAATAAAAACTGGATAATTGGAGAGAAACTTTCAGGTTCCTAGAGCAAAAAAATTCATATTGTAAAAAAGACCAACACTCTTTGAACTACCCTATAAATTTGATGCAATTCTAACAAGCAACCAAATTATCATTTTTGGAGATCAAGGGATTTATAAATTCATTTTAAGTTTTATCTGGAAGAATAAATAGGTAGTAATAGTCGAGAAATTCTGAGGAAGAATAATACTTCACTGAAAAAGAAAAATTATGTCATAATTTTAAAATAGCAAGGTATTGATACCAAAATAGATACATGGATCTTAAGAACTGAATGGGAAGACTAAAAACAGATCCATGTTTATACTGGAAATTACAATATGATGAGAGAAATTTCAAATTAGCAAAAAAATAATAGTTTATCCTTATATAAATTTTAATCTTTTAATAATTATGATATTAACTAAAGCTCTTGATGTAAAAAGTAAAAGTACTGAAACTTTCAAAATAATAATAATAATGGCCTATCCAGTTAAAAATATTAGACAATTAATTGTAGTTTGTGAAAAAATGAAATTAGAATCCTATCTCACATCACACCCCAAATAAATTCCAAATGGATTAAAGATTTAAGTATGAAAGCATTGAAACCGCCCATTATTTGAAATATATCTGTTCTCCTGCTGTGTTTATTTATTAACTGACTTAGCAGAGAACATGTAGTGGATGCTGAGGTGTGCTGCCAGTCTTCCTGCAGGCCCCAGGCACTGTTACCCTAGCTTCCAGGGGTGTTGGCTGCTAATGGCTCACAGCTACATTCTTTGTGTGCAATGTCCTCATCTCACTGGCTCTCAGCAGAGGCAATTATGCAATATCGGGAGGCACTGTGATTGGGCAGTGGGGAGGAGAGTGCTACTGGAATTTAGTATGTAGAGGCCAGATGCTGCCAAACATTCTATCCCCCCCAACAAGAAATTATCTGGTCCAAAATGCCAATAGTGCTACTTTGAGAAATCCTGAATTAGAGGAAGCTGTCTTGTCCAGTGTTACACCCCCTCCCCAGAGCCAGTCCACAAACAACAGTTCAGTGGTACAAAATCCTGGCCCTTTGCCTTAATTTGGAATAACACAGAAGGGCTATCCCAGCACCAGTGATCGGATTGGCTGAGGTCTCCACTGCAATTACATCACAATTCAATTTCTCCCTCTGCCCAATTCTACCTCACTCACTTTCTTACAGGTGTTGTTTCAATAAATTCCTCAATAAACATCCTGCAAGCAAATCTCTGTCTCAGAGATTATTCCTCAGGAACCTGATTTAAGACAGTTGGCACCAGGAATGGTCATAGGAAACTGATTGTAAAACAGGATTCTGAGGCTGGCTGATGCACTATCCAACCGGTAATGGGGACCCCGGAACTAGTGGCTAGTGAAGTACTGAGGGGACCTGGTGTGCTACCTCAATGCAATTGTTAGGACTGTCACAGGTAGTGCCTGACAGGGTCACTGCACTCAAGAGCTTTAAAAACACAGATGAGTCTGAAGGGAACCATGCCTCCCTGCTAAAGATGAGTGTCCCTTATCCCTCACCTTAAGAAGATGCAAAGGCCTCTGCTTGCTATATCACACAGGTCCTGCTCAGGATCTATGCCCACCCTCCCTCTTGGCCACCAGACCAATAACTAGGATCAAGTCACAACATAACCCAGCTGGGGAACTACTGGGTCAGTAAGGGAGGAAAGAGATTATATGCTCAAGAATCTTTGGGACTCTAGCCAAAATGTATTGACAGAAGCCAGGACAGTGTTGTGTGATTGGATTGTAAAGATTCTGGATAAAAGGGGGTGGAAGGTAAAGTTGGATAAAGCAGAGCTTATCAATATAAGAATACTTGCTAGGGACATAGGCTTTAATTCTTGGCAAGGACCCCAGGTGACAGTGCTAATACATTGTAGGAAGCTTGAAAAAAGCAATATCCTACATTAAATGAGAAGTCCATGATAGATGGAATCAAAAGGTACAGAGAAATGGGCATGTCAAAAGAGATATGCTATGTAAGACTGGAAATGAGGACTGATAGATAAGGTCTGCAGAACACTCTGTTTACCAAAGTGTTAAGGAATTTGCTGGTAAGGAGACAACCAGCATGTTGAGAAGCCCAGTGATGGCTGTCTTCTATAGGCTTGTCTCATAGCAGGAAATTTATTACAAAACTGGTAATAGTAGAATGGGGCCGATATCCTGAACATACAGAGCCTAGATGGTGGCACTTAATAACCAAAGGCAAAGTGAACACAGTTCTTATAATGAGCAGTCAGGCTGGGGTAGAAGCAGCATGGTGTGACATTCAGAGAGGTATGTAGATGGTTAATAGAACATAGTGTTCTCAGGGGCAAAAGAGATGGCCAGCTGACAAGGGTATTGCTTAATTTATACACTCTAAAGAAATCAAGGATGAATGGTCAGTAAGTGAGAGCAGCTACCCCAACAAGAAAACATGATCCTCTGCCTTGTTTCTGGATCTGAGCCAGTTCTCAGCCTCTGAATCCATTCACTAAATGAGAGCCTGTGATCCTGCAGCATCTGGCAGGTTTCCATAGTTATGATTCCCCTAGCTCCTCTCCAGTGACCTATGGCCATTTACTAAGGTAACTAGGTGGATAATGGGGAATACCCACACATTTTGATGAAAGCTGGACGCAGGGTTTGAGTTGACACTGATACCCAGAGACCTGGAGTGTTTGAATGACCTTCTTATCAGTAGGGAGTATGTTGACACCAAACAAAGAATGGAATCCTGATCGGCTCACTCCACGACCACTGCAACCGAGATCCAGCCAGTGGTCATTTTGCTAATTGTTGGATATTCATTTGTAATGAACATATTTGGGAGTTGAAAGAATCTTTACTTTGGTTCATTCTTCTATGGAGTAAAATCTATCATAGTTGGAAAGGCCAAGTGTAAGTCTCTCAACCTCCCTCTCTACCTGCCAAGCTATTAATAAACAGCATTATCACATCCTGGGAGAATGGCAGAGATTAGTGCCACCCTTAAAGACATAATGGAAGCAGGAGAAGTGGTCCCCATCATATTCCCATTTAATTTCCAAATATGGCTCAATACAAACAGTAGGTGAATTCTAGAAGATGAAAGTGGACAATGGCAAACTCAACCAAACGGTAGTTACAACTCAGCTGCCAAGTCAGATGTGGTATCATTACTAGGAGAGATTAACACAGCCTTGGACACATGGTATGTAGCTAGTGGGATTAAGTGGTGTGCATTCATGTGAGACAGACAATAGTGTGCATTTATATTCTTGGCCCAGAGTTATGTTAACTCTCCTACCCTCTATCATAATACAATCTAAAGCTACCTGAAAAATCGGGATATTTCACAGAACATCATATTGATTCACTATATTGGTAGCACAATATTAACAAGACAATTTTCATAAAAAGTGGCATATTGTTGGAGAATTAGTTAAGATAAATGGAACCCAGGGGGCGAGAAATAAACCCTATGAAAATTCAGAGGCTCATTACATCATGGAAGTTTTTAGGAGTCCAGTGGCCTGAAAGCATGCCAATAAATCACTTCTGAAATAAATGTCAAATCATAGAATCTTGCACCTTTGCCAAGGAAAAGGAAGAAAAACATTTGTTAGGCCTCTTTGGATTCTGGAGGCCTTATGCTTATGTGGGAATACTGTAACAATCATGTACTGGATGACATAGAAGCTGCCGGTTTTGAGTGAAGCCAGAGCAGGTAGGTAAAGGCACTGAGCATGTCTGGGTTGAGATGCCAGCATCTGTCACTTGGGTCACATGACACGGAAAACCCTGTAGTATCTGCAGTCAGAAAAGACACCAAGCAGAGTTGATAGCAACCACCAACAGAAATTTATGATGTAGAACTCTAGGATTATAGAGCAAGGACGTACCTTCTACAGCAAAGAACTATCTACCATTTAAAACTAGCTTCTGGTGTATATTAGGTGCAGGTAGAGATGGAAACCATAGGATATCAACCAACCACGTGGCAAGAGTTGAGCTGGTTTCTGTCAGAACCACCAAATTCTAAGAACATGTGGGCCCAGGAGAACTCGATCATGAAGTGGAAGCAGTACATGTGGGAGTGGACATGAGCAGGGCCAGAGTGCACAAGTAAGCTTGTACGACCAGTTGGCCCAGAACCCATGTCATTTGCCACTGTTGCTCCAGAACTTCTCCCTCAGCTGACACCTGTGGAAACATGGAAGGGATCCCTTATGACCAGATCACAGAGGAGAAAAAAAGGACAAGCTTGGCTCATGGATATGTTACCTGATATATGAGTACAACTGATGGTTGCTATATAGCCTCATTCACAAGTGGTCCTAAAATAGAGTGTTCAGGGGAAAATCCTCCTGATATGCAGGACTTTGGGCCTCTACTGTGTGTGGAAAGAGAAGTGGCCTAAGATAAGAAAAAAGATGGACTCATGGGAAGTACCAGATGTCTCTCTGGTTGGTCAAAAGCTTGGAAAGAAAGATTTTTAAGATCTGGGATAAGGAGATATGAAAAAAGGCACTGGATAAACCATGTAGGGGCACATGTTTAGCTTGACTGCCCTGATAAAATACAACAGACTGGGTAGCTTAAACAACACCAACTTACATTCTCATAGTTCTGGAGGCTGGAAGACAGATCAGAGTTCCAGCAATGATCCAGAGTTGGTTCTAGTGAGAAGTCTCCTACTGGCATGGAGATGGCCACCTTCTCACTGTGTGCTCACATGACCTCTTCTTTGTGTGTGCCCAGAGAGTAAGAGCAAACTCTCTGGTGTCCCTTCTTATAAAGGGCACCACTTCTATAACATGAGGCAGGGCCCTGTCCTCATGACCTCATCTAATCCTAATCACCACTCAAATATCCCATATCCAAGTATCATCACACTGGAAATTAGAGATTCAAAATATGAATGGAGGTGGGAGGGGTAGGATGATGGGAGACACAGACCTTCAGTCCATAGCAGCACGAATGAAGGTATTTGTATCTCATGTCAACACATCAATAATTGAATATCAATAATTGAAGAGACACAAAACAATCATACAGATAGAATGACTCAACAATGGAATCAGTTAATCTCTGTTATCCTGATGCTGGTACAATGAGCTCAGGAGTAGTGTGGCTATGGTGCCACAAATGGAGACTTCTGGGGCCTAATAGCATGTGTTCCCCCTTCACCAGTTCTGACAAGTTACTTCTGTGGAAGAATGTCTGACCTCCCAATAAAAAAGACCAGAGCTGAAAGGGCATATCACATGAGAAGACCACATGGTGGTACCTTGATTATGTTGGGCCTCTTCTATCCTGGAAAGGGCAGTAATTCATCTTGACTGGAAATGATACACATCTGGGGCACAGATTTACCTTTTTTGTTTGTGAAGCCTTAGGCTGTACCACTATCTGAGGGCTAAGAGTGATCTACAGACACAGGATCTCTAATAGCATTGCCTTGGACCAACAATCTGTCTTTACAGTAAAGGAGGGATATCAGCGGGCACATACGACACCATCTGTAAGATTCTGGCCTCAGCTTCTCTTGAGGCCAGCTTAAACTTGATATGCTGCAACTGTGGGGCACCATCCTCCAGGACATGGTATATATATATTAAATCAGTAACTATGGTGTAGTTACGTGTCCTTAGTGGATAGAAAACATGGATCCTAGAAAGAAGAAGTAAAAGTAGGGGTAGTTCTGCTTACCAACACTCCCAGTGATTTGCTTGACAAATTCACTTTAGGTTCTATGAAAACTGGAGTCCTGGTTCCTACAGGGGAAATGCTTCTACGAGGGGACACAATAAGAATCCCTTCAAGCTTTAAGTGATAGCTGCCACCTGGTCACTTTAGGCATCTCATGCCAAGAAACTAGTAGGAAAGGGAGTAAGAGAGTCATCATCCGGACAAAGGTGACTGACCTTAATCATTAGGTGAAGAGAGAGCTGCTATTAGGCAATGAGGCTAGGGGCTTGTTACTCAGATGATCTACCAGGGTATATTTTTGTGCTCCCGTGCCCAATTTTGATGTTAAGAAGAGATATGCAGCAGCCATGGCCTAAACTGTGTGTGGTGACCAGGGACTCATAGCCCTGAGGGTAGAGGGTCTAGATCACCCCACCAGTTAAGTAACGTAGAGAAGCAGAGGTGCTGGCCAAGGGCAAAGGGAACCCAAAATGGGTAATAGAAGGGGAAGACAAATGGTATCAGATGTGGCCCTTGAGGTCAGCTTTGGCAGCAGGGATTACTATTTTTTCTACTAATAGTCCCCTTGCGAGTGTATCCAAGAAGCAAGACCAACCAGAATTTTGGAGCAGCTGTTTCCAGATGAACTGAACTTACCATAAGAAGCAAGTGGCTCCAGGAAGCACACAGGCAGGACTGTTGAGGATGCCATAGTGTACTACCCTGATCCCTCCCTTCAGGACCAAGGCACTTATCTCTCCCAGCTGCTGTGAGTGTAGTCTGCTGAAGGTTCACAGCTGAGTCCATCTCTGGAAATTTCCATGGGACAAAGGGAGCTGCCTCACCCACGGCTGTGCTCCTTCCATGTAGGCAGCCTGCATCCAATGAGTAGGCATACAGGGACACACAGTCAGTCTCCTTACCTCAGTTTGGGATGACTTTGAAAGACTACCCTTGTCCCAGAGCTCTCCCACAGGATCAGCTGAGCTCTCTATTACATTATCACAGCTCAATGTCTTCCTCTGCCAGGTCATGCTTCTCTCAATTCCTTATACTCCCCCCAAAACCTCCTGCACACAATCACCAATTCAGTTTCCACAGAAACTGACTTTAGACAGTATTCAGTGCACTTACATGATAATTTAATAGGGTGAGATTTTTCTTCTAGACTTAGACCTGCTAGACTGTGTGCTACAACAATACAGAATCCTACCTTCTATTTCTTTTTTAAAGCCTTCCATCACCTAATATGAGTATATTATATTACACTCAATAGGTATTACATAGATGATTCACAGTGAGCTGGGTATTCTAATAGTCAATTCTGTGCTTGGTTCTCAATGGAATGTATGGAATCTATGCATTGTCTTGGATGTTTCTGGAAATCTCCACTTTTCTTTGAATGACTCTAAAGTTTCAACTTCACAGCTTTAAAAGTCAAACATAAAGCACTGCTAACACGAAGGGGAGGAGAATAGAAGAGGGTACTCCTTTTTGTCTCTTCTGCCAGGTTAATGGTTTAGAAGGCTTTTTAAAAAACCAGTCAGTTGAAAGATGGCATGTAAGAGGTGAGATAGAACCCTCCCAAAACCACACATAATATGAAAATATAGCAAATATAACTAATCCCAAAAGAACAACAGGAAAGAAGGCTGCAACAGACTGCCTACATCTGGGGAAAAGAGCAGACCTCACGGAAAAGGGTAAAGTACCAAAGCCACAGTCCAGCGGGAACCAAGCCCTTCCCCCACCCCAGCTCACCAGAGGAGGGGAGGAAATACTTTCAAACTCATTCTATGAAGCCAGCATCACTCTAATATCAAAACCAGGCAGACACCACAAAAAAAGAAAACTATAGACCAATATCCCTGATGAACATAGATGCAAAAATACTCAACAAAATATTAGTAAACTGAATTCAAAAATACATCAAGAGGATCACACATCATGATCAAGTGGGATTCATCCCAGGGATGCAAGGATGGTTCAACATTTGAAAATCCATTAACATCATCCACTATATCAATAAAAAGAAGGACAAAAATCGCACAATCATCTCCATAGATGCTGAAAAAGCACTCAACAGAATTCAATACCCATTCATGATAAAAATCCTCAACAAAATGGGTATAGAGGGCAAGTACCTCAACATAATAAAGGCCATATATGACAAACCCACAGCCAACATCATACTTAACAGTGAAAAGCTGAAAGCTTTTCCTTTAAGATCAGGAACAAGACAAGGATGCCCACCCTGCCGCTTTTATTCAACATAGTACACTGGAGGTCCTAGCCACCACAATCAGACAACACAAAGAAATAAAAGGCATCCAGATTGGAAAGGAAGAAGTCAAACTGTCACTGTTTGCAGATGACATGATATTGTACATAAAAAACCATAAAGAATTCACCCAAAAACTACAAGAAGTAATAACTGAATTCAGCAAAGTTGCAGGATACAAAATCAATACACAGAAATCTGTTGAATTCCTATATACTAATGATGAACTAGCAGAAAGAGAAATCAGGAAAACAATTCCATTCACAATCGCATCAGAAAGAATAAAAAAATAAACCTAACCAACAAGGTGGAAGATCTATACTCTGAAAACTATAAGACACTCATGAGAGAAATTAAAGAAGACACCAATAAATGGAAATACATCCCATGCTCATGGATAGGAAGAATTAAAATAGTCAAAATGGCCATCCTGCCTAAAGCAATCTACAGATTCAATGCAATCCCTATCAAAATGCCAACAGCATTCTTCAATGAACCAGAACAAATAGTTTTAAAATTCATATGGAACCCCCAAAGACCCTGAATAGCCAAGGCAATCCAGAGAAGGAAGAATAAAGCTGGCAGGATTATACTCCCCAACTTTGAGCTCTACTACAAAGCCACAGTAATCAAGACAATTTGGTACTGGCACAAGAACAGACCCTAGGTCAAAGGAACAGAATTGAGAGCCTAGGTATAAACCCAAGCATATATGGTCAATTAATATATGATAAAGGAGCCATGGATATACAATGGGGAAATGACAGCCTCTTCAACAAATGGTGTTGACAAAACTGGACAGCTACATGTAAGAGAATAAAATTGGATTATTATCTAACTCCATACACAAAAGTAAACTTGGAATGGATCAAAGATCTGAATGTAAGTCATGGAACCATAGAACTCTTAGAAGAAAACATAGGCAAAAATCTCTTGAATATAAACATGAGCAACTTTTTCCTGTACATATCTCCTTGGGCAAGGGATACAAAAGAAGCAAAAATGAACAAATGGGACTACATAAAACTAAAAACCTTCTGTACAGCAAAGGGCACCATCAGTAGAACAAAAGGCATCCTACACTATGGGAGAATATATCTGTAAACGACATATCTGACAAAGGGTTAACATTCAAAGTATATAAAGAACTCACACACCTCAACACCCAAGAAGAAAATAACCCAATTAAAAAATGGGCAGAGGATCTGAATAGACACTTCTCCAAAGAAATTCAGATGGCCAGCAGGCACATGAAAAGATGCTCCACATCTCTAATTATCAGGGTAATGCAAATTAAAACCACAATGAGGTATCATGTCACACCAGTTAGGATGGCCAACATCCAAAAGACAAGGAACAGCAAATGCCTGGCGAGGATGAGGAGAAAGGAGAACCCTCCTACACTGTTGGTGGGAATGTAAATTAGTTCAACCATTGTGGAAAGCAATATGGAGGTTCTTCAAAAAACTAAAAATAGAAATACCACTTGACCCAGGAATTCCACTCCTAGGAATTTACCAAAAGAAAACAGGATCCCAGATTCCAAAAGACATGTGCACCCCTATCGCACCCTTATCACAACAGTATTTACAATAGCCAAGATACAGAAGATACAGAAGGAACCTAAGTGTCCATCAGTAGATGAATGGATAAAGATGTGGTATATATACACAATGGAATATTATTAAGCCATAAGAAGAAAACAAATCCTAGCATTTGCAATAATATGGATGGAGCTAGATGGTATTATGCTCAGTGAAATAAGCCAGGCGGAGAAAGACAAGTACTAAATGATTTCACTCACCTGTGAAGTATAACAACAAAGCAAAAGTGAAGGAACAAAACAGCAGTAGACTCACAGACTCCAAGGAGGGACTAGACGTTAACAAAGGGGAAGGGTTGGAGAGGGTGGGAGCGGAGGGAGGGAGAATGAGATTGAGGCCTATTATGATTGGCACACTTAGTACGGGGGGTCACAGGGAAGACTGTGGAGCACAGGGAAGACAAGTAGCGACTCTGTGGCATCTTACTACGCTGATGGACAGTGACTGCAATGGGGTGTGTGTGTGGGACTTGATAATATGGGTGAATGTAGTAACCACATTGTTTTTTATGTAAGACCTTTATAAGAGTGGATATCAATAATACCTTAATAAAAAAAAAACAGTATCACAACTGAGAAAACAACCTTGAATGAAAGGGTAAGCATACTTGTTAACTGGAATGGAAAGGGGGTATGCATTTTATAATCTTTCTTACCACACTCACTAAACCACGGAAATGAAACGGGATTTCCTCAGGTTTGACAGACATATCCCTCCAAAATATATTTTGATCTATAATCAAGACTGATTTAAGTTTCCTCCCAGACATGGTATTGTGCTGAGGGCTGTACTAAACTAAGCCAGTAAAGCAAGTGTGACTGGAGTTAGGAGGAAACCCAAGGGTAAAAATGCAGTCAATAGAAATGCCTGCTTTTCCTACTTGCTTACACCAGACCTGCCTCCGGGCTTGAGTCTAGACTAGCATCAGTATTAGCTCTGCCCATCACCAGCCACTGGCCTGACCTGCTGCCTTCACCAAGTCTGCAGATGTGCAACAGGTGATCTCCACAGGCTTCTAACAGGCTATCAGGTCACACATAGTACTTTGCCGGGAAAAACTCACTTACGTATCTCATCACTGATCAAATTCAAGTACTTCGTATTTATAGTTTAAAAGCCTAAAATGGGTTAGTTCATCATAGCCCAGCTTCATGACACAGATGCATGTGCTTGTACTGAGTGGCTATGTGCTTGGTGCTCTTCGATTAAGGTGCAGGAAGCTTTTATTTTTGAATTTCTACCTACTCATGGCAATACATCAAACAATCAGTTTTAATATCTTTAGGGTTAAGTGCACTCATGTAATTTAGAATTAAATGATTTTTATTAAGCACTTTTACAGACTATCTACATGCTATACAACTCTACTGATTAAGGATCACGGTGACTGGTAAAATAGCAGCCCCATGAATTAGGGAAGCATTAGTAAAATGCATTTTCTGAATACTTCACAAAATGCATTCAGTACTAAGCAACTCAATGTCACAAGAGAGTCTGAATGAGAATTTTCCTCCACAAAGCAAATACACGGATGAACCCTGTGGGCTACACTGGATTCTGATAGTGACATATCACTAGTTTGTGGTGTTTTGGCTTTTCCTGGTCTACACTTCCCATACTCCATTCTCACCTCAGCCCCACCCACCTCAACTTCTAAATATAGTGGATTCTTTCTCTTTGAAAGTGTGGTTGGAAGTGGGGTAGAAGTCAACCTACCCAGGCCCCATTCCCTTGTAAAAAACTTGCAGTAGAGCTGCTCACCAGCAGAGGGCAGCATAAATCTGTTGCCTTGCACATGCTCAGAGAGGCTTCGGGCTTTACCCTTCTCTCAAGGCTGGTTGGGGCCTGGGGTGTGTTTGGCGGGCGCCACTGGGACACCAACTGATTCTTCATGCTGTTGAACCTGATCTTATCACCAGTTCATGGATACTTGATCAAAACTAATAAAAGTTTTTCTTGACTGCTGTCAGAGACCATGGGGAGACACTTGAGCTAACTAGGATTCTTTGGAGAATCAGTTTCATTTTCCATTCAGAGGTGGGCTTTTTTGTTTACTTTTCTTTGTTTTTTGGTGTGTCTGGGAGGACCTTCCCCTCAAACGGCAAACTAAACTTAAATTCTTGAGAGAGAAATTCTTCCAGCTTATGGCTGTGTGAACTGGTAAGCTTTCCTCTTTACCTCCACCAGAAGGATATCTAGAATCAAAAGGATCGTTTTATGTCTTATTGGAACTTATTTTTCCAACTAGTTCAAGTGATTGTTTTGTAAAGTTGTCAGGCCTCAGCTGTAATGGGAAAATGTTTCTCAGCGTAGTGATAGCAGGATATTGATAGGAGAGATTAATAGTAAGTGGTGGTTAGGAGAAATATCCTTTTCTTAATGGAGAATTAGTCCAATAAAGTAAATGATTGTTGTTACAACTTGCACTTACTTCACCAGTGACAAATCCCTTACCTGTGGAGAAGACTATATGATGTTAGGTACTGAATGGAGAACATCAACTCACATCTGAGTCAGACCTGAGGCCTTGGTTGGGTTTGCAAGTGCTGGAAAGAGCCAGAAGGATCAGCTTTCTTCTGAGGGTTGAGGAAGGGTCTCTCCCAGAGAACAGTGGGGATTACCTAACTGGGAGACTTGAAGAGAGGTTTGAGATGGGGGCTGGAGTGGAAAGACCAGAGGAAGGAAAGAGAACACTGGTGGGAAAGGCACCCCTGGCAGAAGTGGGCAGGTTTGCAGGTTGGGGAGACACTACCCTTTGGTATTCTTAATTCTGGAAGGCATTGGCCCTTGGTTGGTATAAGGGAACATCTAAATTAAGCTTAATTTTCTCTAAATTAAACTTAAAATTTTTTTTCCCTGCAGAACTATTTAAAGAACCACCTGATTCTTCAGTAAAGAACTTTGTTTTTCTGTATTACAGTCTGGAGGTCTCCGTTTTGTGGAAGCTGATAGGATTCAGGAGGCAGAAGGATTATGTTCCTGAGAGTTTTGGGGGCTAAGGGCGGGAGGAGCATCTTCTTCCTGCCGATTGCCTTTGATTACCAGAAGCACAGAGACCAATGACCCAAGATGGTCACAGGCATGACCTACTGCTCCCTACTTATATTTCTTCGGGGTAGTCAAAGTTAAGACCAGATTTTGTTTCCAACTTTCCTTACAACTCAACAGGAGGATGGGCGCCCCTCCTGTGCACTTCCACACCCTGTACTCACACTGAGATAGCTTTTATCAGGAATATGGAAATGTCCTTTCTAGACTGTGAATTTCATGAAGGCAGACACATTGTCAGCATTTTCATGGTTCTAGCTCTAGTGCATTGGTAGTGTCTGTTCAGAACAGGTTATCAAGGACCATATGTTGGATAAATGTATGCATAGATTTCCTTGCCTTTTCACATTTAATCCTTACAATTTCTATTGTTACCTCCCATTTAACAGATGTGAAAACCAAAGCTAAACACTTACATAAATTTCTCAAGTTACATAGCTAGTATGTAATTCAGGAGAAGGCACTATTTGAATTGGGCCTTGAAGGATAAGTAGAACTTCAACAGGTAGAGATCAAAAAGGGATATTCCAAGAGGAAATAAGCTCATGAATATAAGTATAGAAAAAGTAAAGCATAGGGCATATTTGGGGGCTGGTTATTACTCACTTTGGTATTGTAGAAAGGTATTTGCAGTGGTGTAGTGAAAGACAAAGACTGAAATGGAGTTTGGAATAACAGTAAAGTGACAGAGAGCAGATAGCTATTATTAAACATTTAATAGCTATTATTGAACATTTAATACATACCAACACAATTCTAAGCACTTAAATGTAAAAAATACATTTAAAAATAGCTAACACATGCCCATGTAAAAACAGTTTAAAGAACCAGAAGGATATACAGTGAAGAGTAAGACTCCCTCCCCAGCCTATATCTTCCTCTACCTCATTTCCCCTTTCCTGAGGTAACGGCTGCTACCAGTTTTTTGTATATCCTTCTAGAGATTCCTATTCTATGCACATGGAAACATTTATGCATATAGTTTTTACACAAATGGCCATGTGCTAATATACTGTTCTCCTTTTTCTTTTGTTTTCAACGTATTAAAGATCACTCATATTATGGAGCTGCCTTATTCTTTTTAATTGCCTCTTAATATTCCATTATATAGATGCACTATAATCTATGCGACCAGTTCCTTCCTAATAGACATTTAGGATGTTGCAAATCTTTTGCTATTACAATCAACTACATTTGAATATCTTTATATGTTTTGCTTTGAATTCATGTGTGAATATATCTGTAGGCTAATTTCTAAACATGATATTGCTGGGTTAAGAGGAATGTGCATTTTAACTTTTCACAGATACTGTAAAATTGATCTCCAAGAAGTTATGCTACTTTACACTCTTACCTACAATGTATTATCAAATTTTCTGATCTCTGCCAATTTGATAGGTCAAAAATGAATTTTCATTGTTGTTTGTAATTTGTATTTCTCCTTTTAGGAATAAAATGAACATTACTTGATATATTTTAAATATAATGAAATTTTATTTCATAAAAATATAAACTGTCTAATATTTAAATTCATTAAAATGTGGAGTTCAAATATAATTTAAATATTGTTTATTATGCAAAATATTATATCTAATATATACATAAACACTTTATAAAAATAAAATAAGCATTTCTTGATATATTTTAAATATAATGAATTTTACTAAGTTTATAATATTTATTTAAATTAAAACTTAAAGTTTAAATATAATTTAAAATAAATAATATGCATAGTATTTAAAAAATAAAATAAGCATCCCTTGATATATTTTTCCTATTTTCCATAATTGTGCTCATTTTCTATTTTTAAATGTTGTTTTGTTGGTCTTTTCTTATTGATTTGTATGGCCTGTTTATGTTTTAGGGGAATTAGCCCCTTAGTATTATATGTCTTACAAATATTTGTTCCCATAATTTGTCATAATTCCTCTGATATTGTGCATGATGTTTTTATTTTTAAAAACATTTTATTTCAGAAAATTTCAAACATAAAAATGGAGAGAATAGATTAACATATTTTTATGGACTAAATACCCAGCATTATGACTATATAGACAAACTTAATTTGCTACTGCCTCTCCCTGCATTACTTCTCTCCCTCTGCCCTGCTGGATTATTTTAAAATAAATAAATCATTTTATGTTATTTTTGTTTAAGATATTTATAGTCCTGCAGTGACTTTAATTTTTGTTAAGTCAAATTTATAGTCTTTCATTATATGGTTCTGATGTTTAGATAACCAGAAACTCCCTACGAATATATAAAGTCACAACAAATTTTTGAAATTAAAAAAAAAAGATTTTAAAGATGGGCAAAACTGAGCTACAGAGAAGTTAGGGTAACTTGCCTAAGGAGACCCAGCTTGTAAAGGGTAGGAGTTGGTAACAAATCTTGGCAACTTAATCCAGGGCTCCCTTTCCTGACCACCACACCATACCCTGCTCAGTGAGGCTGTGAGAGCCACGCTGAGCAAGCCTGAGACCTCACGTTGCCACTCATGTTCATTCACAGCTGCTGATCAGTGTGATTGCACGAGTGGTCTACACCGCAGTGGCTGCTTGCACATGAGCCTTCTAAGGCAGTGCACTTTGGAAGGGAAGAGGGTCTGTCACAGATCTCCTTGATGATCTCATGAAAGTTTCCAGACCCTGGTCATAGGAAGCATGCATATTTGCATACATAAACACAAACATGTACATGTGGGCATGTGCGTGCATACATACATACACATACATACATACAAACCACGTGCCAGCTGTAAAGATAGCCTCCATGGGCTTGCTTATCTTCATTCTGTCATCTCTGCTTTAGGCAAGGAAATAGGCTCTGTTATGAATCTGGATTAGATACTTACCAGGGTATTTTGCCATTCACTTCCCCAGAGAACAGTTTGATTACATTTGTATTTGTAGGCAGGTAAGGATGACCTATTTAATCAATACATCTAAAGGCTAAGAGGTAGACTGTATTACTAAGGCTCCATAACAAAGCTTATGCTAATTTAACCTGACATGTAGCATGTCAGGTTAATATGATTTGGATCACATGTATCATTTTTAGAAATTGATGTTTTTGTTGCTGGTTTCTTCTGACATTTTTGAACTATAATATGGAATGTAATATTTCTTTAACAAAGAAGGTAATTCTCACTAGTGAAGGTAATTAATGGTTATTTGATCATATTATAGCAAGCATAGAAATGATGTTTTTGCTACACAATAGATTTCCTAATTGGTGATCCAAGGATGACCATGTTCATTTTCTGCTGATAGAGATTTCCCACTGTGCTTAGTATTATCTCTTAATACGGTGATAGCAGTAAATGATGGTCATAGCCAGTAAGAAAATTAATTTACAATGCTTCAACAATCATTATAAAAGACCTAATAATGCTAATTTAGGTGTAAGCTGAGTCATCTAATTAGTTAATTAAATAGGACCTTGCTGCCATCTCCTACAACAGAGCATACTGTATTATAGGTGTTTGATAGAGCTGAACAATGCTAAGGGAAGGTAAATGAATACATGCTGACCCCCACTAATGCAGCTGATGTTTATAGTAATGAAAGCAAAAGCAAAAGCAATTGATTTACTCAAAAATTGTAACTAAACAACCAAATTTAAAATAATTGTTTTGCTATTTATGCAGAAAAATTTTTGCTGGCTTATTTGCTTGCTTCACAATTTCCAAAAATATCTTTAAATTTTCATTTGATTTCTGACATTCAAAATGCTCTCCCAAGCTTATTACCCTTTAGTTTTTCTTAAAGAAAATAATAAAATTATGGCCATCCAGTTGATTACTCTTAGTTGCTACATTTGTACCTAATTTATAAAACCTGTATGCACATGTGAGCCATAAACAAAAATGGGGTTAATAATTTTAATTAGCTTGTCTGGCTGGTGGTCCCACAGAGCTGGGGATTCAGAAGTCCCAGTTACTTCACCCTTTTCAGCTTTTGTTATTTCACACTAATAGGTTATTGTATGTTTAGTCCGTCCTCATGTGGTAAGTACTCTGTCCCTTCAGTGGGTTTAGCTGCTTTTCCCTAGGCCTTTGCCAGATGTCCTTACTGTTGTGTGGGGGGGGTGGGGGTGGAGGGGGTTTGATGGGTGAGGGCAAGCATTAGGACAACCAGAACATCACATAATTCTCATTTGAATGCTCAGAAAGCATAATTGCTCAGAAAGAACATCTATCTTTATCAATAAGGTGAAATATTCCTTTCTAACTGCCAGCCTGGAATAACTCATTTTAAATGTTTTTGTATTATAAAGTAGGAAATAGCTTCTTTTCTAAAAAGAGGTATTGAACATGATTACAATAAGAGCTATCTAATGACTGAATGGAAGTTCAACATTTTCTTAAAGAGTTTACAAAACCACAATAGATTTTCTTTTTGTCAATTTTATATTCATAGGTCATCCAGTCTGGCCTTCTGCCACAGTGCACCTACAATTCATTATTTTGAAATATTAATTAACTTTTAAACGTAATTCTTTTAGCCCTGGTACAGTATTGCCTATATGAAGGAAATAACATGACTGAAATGAAGAATGGTGTTTCTTGGAATAGGTATTGTTTGACAGGCTGTATCCAAGAGCCCTACAGAAAGTAGAGAAAGACATTATAGAAGAGTGAGCAGACATTTTTACAAGGTCACTTCATTCAGACTGGAAAGTGGCCAGCACAATGTCATTATTTACAACAGGATCTGGGAACACTTGAGGAAATTACAGACCATTTAGTTTTGATTCCATTGTGGGGGGCAAAGTCTTAGGAAGTATTTTAGGAGATTAAATGGCGAACACTGAGAAAAGCACAGCTTGATTAAGGATAGCCAATGCAGTCTCTGGAATGAAAAAGTCATGCTTCGATAATTTTTCGACTTCTTTAAGGAAGTAAATGCCAAGAAAAGCAAATGAATGCCTCAAAATTCTGTATTCTGAATTTCCAAGAGATGTTTGTTAAAGTTTTGCTTGACAAATTAACGCATACAAAGAAGTGGTTCTTAAAATTGGAGAAATGCAGAGTGGTTATGCATTAAATTGTTTTTAAAGTTAAAATAAATCAGGTAAACACACCTTAGGACCAAAAGAATTTTACTGAAACAAAGACAGTATTATAGTCTAAGTCAACTCCACTGTATTTACCACCAGCAGTATCATTTTTTGTGCATTTATTTGTAGCTGTACAGAATTTTTCCATAACACAATGGGAAAAAATTAAAATCCCTGACTTTCAGGAATATAGTCTAGTAGAGACAATATTGATTCAGATAAGTAGACAGAAAAGTAGACAAATATATATCAAAAATGTAATAAGGTCGATTCTTAGATTGACAGTAGTGAGGAAAATGTGTTGGGTTTTAAAATTTGGGACAAGGATTCACACAGTTTCTCTTTGGGCAAGGGAGGCAAATCTGTCATGAAAAGATGTTTGGTGGAGAGGCAAACCCTATAACTATCAAAAGAACAAGCATATCAGGACATTTTTTGAGGTACGAGAGTGATCCTGGAACCATCTGGGAAGTCACCCAGGTTTCCCAGTCCAAGTAGAAGGTAGGAAGGAGTTGGCCCTACAAGGGCAATCTACAACTACACATCATTAGGGAGTTAATGTAAAATGAATAAGCAATAGGCCATAAGTAAGCAAATGACGCCAGGGTATTGGATTATATGCCTCTAAGTCCTTTCGAAGTCTAAAACACTATGACCTCCTAGGAGAGGCATTGCAGGTTTAGCAAGGATGGGATCTCAGAGAATCTCTTCTAATTAGACAGGAAAGATTTCCCAGATAAAGTGACCTAGGGATGTACAACATCCTCTACAAGGCAGGATTACTAATCCAATAAAAAGGGAAGAAGAGTTCACTATACAGCTGACATTTATTGAGTACTATGTCCCAGACACTGCTAAGCATTTAACATACATTATCACTTACTTTAATCCTCTCTAATATCCGACTAATAGGTAGATACAATTATCCCCATTTTTACAGTTGAGAGAATTAACTTAAAGGGGGAAAATAACTTGCTTAAGATTCATAGCCAGTAAATGAAAGCTACTAGAGCCAGTTATTTTAAGCCACTACATGAAAGTATCTCAGTTCAACTGATCATAAGATTTACCAAGCATCTGAGGTGCTTGGTAAAAAATATATATTCCAGGCCCCTCCCCTAAAGCTTCTAGAAAGTAGATTCTATGATGGGGCCTGATAACAAAATTTTTTACAAGCACCTTAAGTCAGTCTTATGATCAGCCTTGCTTGAGAAACAGTGCCCTAATACCACAATGCCTGTCAGGAAACCAGGTCTACTATATCACAAATGGAAACCAGTTTTACTATATCCCAAAGCCCAGAAAATGCTAACAGCTGCATGGCTATGTGATGAAAGGTGCAGAATATCCACCCTTAAAGAGGACCAGGAGCCTAGAGCTCCCACCACAGCATCAATCCATTAGGATGCAGCTATACATTTGTCTGCAACACACAGTCACCCTCCTGGCTCCAATCTATGTAAACAAACTCTCCTTGGCTTAAAAACAGGTCCTCTTGATAAACCACAGTTCAGAGAACCAGACTCCAGCATTCTTTTAAGAATTCTTACATGAAGTAAAACAAGAACAAAAATAGAACTATGTGGAATTATCTAGAAAGGGATCCTTTCTGACTAAAAGAAGGGGGAAAAGGACTATGAAATAGAACACAGAAAATCTTAAAATATCTAGTTTTAGGAAGACTGGAATTGGTTAATATTTGAACCCCAGTTATTTTTCATCTTCAGTATCTTTGTTACCTGAGTACTTAAATAAAGGCATGTTTTTTGGAATGAACAATGAATACATTACAATATGCAATCTATCTTCATACAAGAACTCTAAAAAGATTATACATTTAATTAAATTCACCAGAACTTCAAAGAGCTGTGAAGATATCACAACACTCTTCAAGGGAGCCATGGGGAAGCTACCAATTACACATTCAAATAAACAACCCATAGCAGAACAGGGCTTATTATTGTTCATACTTTAATCAATTCAACAAACATTTATTGAGCCCCCTACTACGTGTCAGGCACTAAGGTTATGCTGTACAGGAAATACAAAGATGATTAAAAGAACCTCTATTTTAAAGTGACATGACCAAATAAATGAGATAAAACATATACACAAATGACTCTAGTACAAACTGTAAATATCATGAAAGATTATAAATAGGGGTCCAGGGATTTGAAATTGCTTCTAGTCTCTGAAAAGTTCTTGGGAGGAGATGACATTGGAGCTAAGGTTGGAAGGATGGGCAGGATTTGGAAAGAGAGTATGTCAAATGCTCCTTTTGTACCTTTATGCTCTCCTCTATAAAACAGGTACGATAACAGTTCTCATAGGCTTCTGTGCAGTAATGATCACAGAGCCAACCCAACTTCGTGGCTGTTCAGAAGTAACAGTGACTTCTCAAGTAATGTGTACACTTGCTGCTACATATTATTAACTCACTTTTTCTGTTTCCAGGGTGACCTTCCAAAGCACTTCAGTGATAAAGCATAAGCCTTATAGTGGAAAGGTTCCCTTTTGCAAACCCCACAGAAGTGTACTACAAGGGTAAGTGTACTATGTAGCTGTGTACAAATCTCTGGCTACTGTATATTGGTTGCTATGTATTGAGGGTGAGCCGGTAGGAAAGTTCTTTTCTATGAGTAAAAGGTAAAGGACATATCACCCTCTTGACTTGTTCAACAAAATGCCACTCACATCTCTCTTGACTTTTCTGGTCCCACTGCCCTACTTGGATTCAGCCCTTTATCATTTCACTACTGGAGTACCACACATTTCTTCCCAATGATCTCCTGGTATCTAAGCCTTTCCTCTGCTGTTCTTTCACTCAAACCATCAGATCAGTTTTCCTAATGCAGTGCTCTGTTCACATCACTTTGCTTGAAAGTCCTTTGGTGGCTCTCTCCTGCCCTCCAGAGAGAATTCACACTCCAGGGCCTGCCATTCTGCACCGTTCACGACCTGGACACAATACACTTGTCTAGCTTTAAATCCCACCACACTCCCATGTTTGTGCTACCACTTATGGCACCTCTCACCAACTAAAACACTCACCCCCATCTTCATATAGCAGAATAGTAGCCATCCTTAAATGTCTGCCCAGCTCAACTCCAACCCTCCACCAACATTCTGTACATATTGCCTGGGACTGCACGTATTTGAGGATATGGCTATATTCATCAAGATAAGTAACATTAACTGCTTATAATACAATAATACAATATTGTTGTTTCTTGTGCAGATCTTTGCTTGTTTTAGGCACAATAACTTAGTTGTACAAATATTTAGTAATAATAATAAAATTTATTAACTACTACATTTTAGGTGCTGTTTAAATTGTTTACATGCATTGCCTCACTTTGTCTTCTCAAGAACCCTTTGAAGTAGGTTTTGTTATTATTCCCATTAAGGGATGAGGAAAACTGAGGCACAAAGAGTAATTTGCCCAGTTATACACCTCGTAAGTGGGACTCACGTAGTTTTACTTCTGGTGCTCTTAATGAATATACTATCCCAGAACCCCAGAGGCTTGTCTTATACCAACTGAATTTCACCTGAATTTAAATCCCCACAGATGACCTGGGGACTTAATATTTTGGATCATAACTCTTTGGCAATGTCCTAAAAATTCCTAAATACCCGAATCATAATGATATACCTTTAAAAACATAGATCCTATCATTAAAAAACTTCTCTTTTAAAAACTATGACTAATATAGGCTATACCAAGATAGCTCAGTTCTAAAGTTACCAGTTTGGATTTATAAAGTTTATTGGATTTTAGCCTGAGGACACTATTAAAAGATGATGGTTATATAAATATAAGTTTGTAATTTTGTTGCAAAATATAAATGGAAGCAAAAACAAGTTTATCAAGACAGTTTGAAAAGATTTCAATTAACGCTAATGGTTTTTTTTCCCCTGTGAATATAGTCTTATTTGAGTTGTAGTAGTATAGTAAGTAATAAAGAGGATAGTTTTAAGAATCCAAAAGACCCATGAACTGAGAGTATGCATTTGAGTATATCATTCTATTGTTAGAATTGTTGCAATAATGCTATATAACAAATAACCCCAAAATTTCAATAGCTTATGACAAGAAACCTATATTTCTTGTTCACCAAGTCTTCTTGCAGATTATGATTCTGCTTGGCTCCAGGCTTTAAATTAGGTTCAGATCTACTTTATGTTTCTCCTTATTCTCCTCAGAATAGCAACTATGCAAGCAAGCTCTTTGCATGATGAAAAGCAGAAACACAGAAAGAAATCAGTTCACACAAGCACATTTAATCCTTGGTTTGTATTACTTCTGCCCACATACCTTTGGTCAAAGTAAGTTGTATGACTAATCTCAGTATCAGTGGGGTGAGGAAAATATACACGCCTACTTTTGTGGGAGGTGCTGAAAAGTAGTAAGGAAGAGTGAGGCAGTGAAGATTTGGGAATGATAATCCAATCTGCTCTATAAAGTAAGGATAATGATATTTACTTTTTCATGCATTGTAAAGATTAAATTACCTGTGAAGTGGATTTTATAGTTATGGCACATAGTAACTGATCACCAAACATTAATTCCTTCTGTTTTATCTCCTTCCCTAGCCATTAGGAGAAAGGTTGAAGGAAGCAATGCTTTCTTTCTTTAAATAGAAAAACAGTCAATCTTACTGGGCAAAGTGAAGAAAAAACACTTTCATGAACTAAATTTTTTATTCCTGAATACTTTTATGTTTATTTTCTACCACATTACTTACTACTTAATTACAAAATAATTATCAAAATTAGGGAAATAACACTGATATACTGCTACTTTCTAATTCTCAGGACCCATTAAAGCTTTCTCAATTGTCTAAAGAATCCAGTCAGAATTATATTAGATGCATTTAGTTGTCTATCACATTAGTCTCCTTTAATCTGCAACAGTTTCTCAGTCTTTAATTGACTTTAATAAATATATTAGTTTGCTACATTGCATAATAATTGCCATAAATTTACATCTTAAAACAATGTTCATTTAAAATTTAAAAGTTTCTGTGGATTAGGAGTCCAGGTCTGGCTTAACTGGGTTGTAGGCTTCAGGGTCTCGCCAGCCTGAAGTCTATGGGTCAGCCAGTATTATGGTCTCATCAGAGGCTATACTGGGGAAATTTACTTCCAAGTTCCTTCAGATTGTTAGCAGAATTCATTTTCTTTCTGTTTCAAAATTGAGGCTTTAGTTTCTTTCTGGAAGCCACCCTTATAGCTCCTACAGGCTGTCCATAGTTCCTTAACAAGTGAGCTTCTCCAACATGGCCACTTACTTCACATCAGCTTACTTCAAGGACAGTAAGGGGGAGTGTCTCTAGCACCTCTGCTAATAGGACAGATTCTTATATACATTATATGTAATTATGGAATCATACCCCATCATCTTTGTCATATCATATTGGCTAAATGCAAGTCACAAATTCTGCTCAAATGGAAGGGGAGATTACACAAAGGTGTGAACAGCAAAGGCAGGGATCATTGTGGGCAAGTGTGGGTCACCTTAGCTTCTGTCCATATCAGTGACCTAGACACTCTTGAAAATTAATTTGTAGAATATTCCTCAGTTTGGGTTTTTATAAAATGTTCCTTAATTTGGATTTGTCGGATGTTTCCTTATGAGTCCATCATAATCGGGTAAAGAATCTTTCCAACAATATCACAAAAACATGTTGAAGTCTTCACATTGCTAAGTATTTAATGAATTTAATTTGTCCTATTATTGATATTCACATTGATTATTTGAATTAAGTGATATCTACTGGGGCTTCTTCACTGTTGTAACTCTTTTCCCTTATGTAATTAATAAATATTTTGTGGAGAGATGCTTTAAAACTATGTAACTGTCCCATTCCTTATCTCACTCTCAATTAAATTTGTACTTAATAATGACATTTAATAATTATTTTTCTTTAATCAATATGGACTCATGGTTTACTATTTAATTCAGTATGTTACAAATAATTACTAAAATTATTTATTTTGGTGCACAAATTGTCATAGATTTATCCAGTGGAAGTTCCTTCAGGTCAGCTTATGTGTTCTTTTAACATATCTCCATCATTCTTTGAGCACTTCCTTACTTCCTGACATAATAAGATATCCAGTTGCATGAACTCTCCTTGTTCCAGTGCTGAAATTAGCCATTATTCTAAGGACTCCTTTATTTGTGCTCTTTGTGTGGATTCAGATTACTCTCTGGGGTCACTTGCTGTGTGCCTGAAGAACTTCCTTTAATATTTCTTGTAATATGGGTCTGTTGGCAACAAATTCTGTTTTTGTTTATCTGGGAAAGTATTTTGCCTCCATTTTTGAAAGATAACATTGCTGGATATAGAGTTTTTGATTTTTTTTTTCTTAAAAAAACAAATCTTTGAGTACTTAAAAATTTTTAACCCACTGCCTTCTGGCCTCCATTGTTTCAGGTGAGAAGTAACTGATAATCTCATTGGGGTTCCCTTGTAACTGACTCATCTCTTTTATCTTGCTTTCAAGATTTTCTCCTTGTCTTTTGTTTTCAGCATTTTTACTATGTTCTGTCTGTGGGTCTCTTTGAGTTTATCCTGTTTGGAATTTCTTGAGCTTCCTGGACGTGTAGATACTGCTTTTCAATAAATTTGAAAGCTTTGGGAAGCTTTCAACCATTTTTTTTCTTTGAATATTTCTTCTCTTTTCTTTCCTCTCCTTCTGCTATTCCCATTACTTGTATGCTAATATATCTAATGGTGTCCCTCATCTCTGAGGCTTAGTTCATTTTCTTCATTATTTTTCCTGCTGTTCTTCAGCTTGCAGAATCTCTATCTTCTTCAAACTCACTAATTCTTTCTTCTGCTAATTCAAATCTTTTGAGTCCCTCTAGCAAATATTTTATGTCAGTTATTATACTGTTTGACTTCAGAATTTCCATTTTTTTTAAAATAATTTTTCTTTATTGGTATTTCCTATTGATGTGACATTATCATCATACCTCCCTTTACTTTTAGATCATTTTTTCCTTTAGTCCTGTGGACATATATATAATGGCTGCTTTGAAGTGTTTTTCCATTAAATCTGACATCCAGTCACTCTTACAGGTAGTTTATGGTGCCTGCTTTTTTCCTGGTAAATAAGTCCTATCTTCCTGTTTCTTTGCATGCCTCATAATTTTTTGTTGTTACTTGAACCTTTTAGATAATATTGTAACAACTCTGAGTACTGGTACTCCCCCACCCCCACAGTAGGCTTGTTATTTGTATGCTTGCTTGCTTGTTGACAGGCAGGATTATTTTGATGTCTATTTTTCTCCCACAGTGTTTAGCTGCAGATGTTGCTCCTTAAGGAGGCACAACTTTGGGGACGCTCATTCTCACCCTTTCTCTGACCATATCTAGCTATTAAACTCCACTAATTTCTAGCTGATTACTCTACTGTTTTCAACAATGCCCTGGGGAATTAATTCCTGTACAAACAAATCCAATCAAACTGTGGCTCCTTTGAAGGAATAGTTTCTGATGTCAGTGTTCAACATTTGTTAACCCCAGGAGGGCTCCTCCCAGCTGTCTTATTCTCTCTTCTCTCCTGCAAATTAGCCATCTTCAGTCTTGGCTATCTTCATTTGTTTCATAAATCAAATCTCCTAATTGCCTTTCACTGCACCTCTACTATTCTTGACAGCATCCTTAGGCTTAAACTTTTCCACTCTCTGTTGCAAATGAAGTCAGTTCCTTTGGGAAGAGATTAGGAACTATCTGGTTCATGGCCCAGGCAAACTCTGAGCCAGGGCTCTGGAGCATGGAGTAGGAACAATGAAGTCTTCTTAATTTTTTTCTGGTATGAACCACCACTTTAGAAGCCAGAGGAAGCGTTATCAGGGCCCCAGTATTTCCAGCATGCTACATCCAAGTAGAGCCTCTGTTCCACAAGTGGGGGTTGGGCAGAAGAAGGATCCCCCACCTCTTGACTGCATTCACTCAGGACTTAGCCTTAGTAACAGGCAGTTGGGGGAAGGGTGAGAAATGCTCAGGTCCTGCTAGTCCCAGGAAGAAAGCCCTCCAGCTAGGGGCTGGAGAGAGAAGCCCTGTTTTCTTGGCTGGAGTGGAATCTCTGCCTCACTGATATGAGAAGGGATAAGGACGGAGTGGTCTGGTTCAAATACCACAGATTTGTCTTTCTTACCTCGTTTTTCTTTTACCTAAGACTTTCTTGAATGGATGTTTTTCATTTGCTATCTGTTCTTATTTCCAGAGGTTTTGAATGGTCTATTTTTGTTTGTTGTTTGTAGTTCTGACCAGTTTTAAAAAAGTAGTTTTGAACAGTTTTGACCAGTTTCGCTGGGGAGAAGACAGCAAAGCTCCTCATGCTTTGCCAGAAATTAATTTCACAAAGTTAAAAAAAATTTTTAACTAAAATTTTAACTTAACTAGCTGGATTGTTTCTCTGTAGGCATGACCCATACCACGAGCTGTGAAATGTATAATTAGTGCAAACTCAGCTTCTATGTTAATGCAGCCGGGTGTTATTTCAATCACTCTGCATGTAAATTATCAAAAAACCCAGTACTGAAAAACATCCCTTTAAAGCTAAGTTAGAATAGAAGCTCTATAAGATGTATTAGAATCAACATTCTCATACTTGATGAAATAGAGAAATAAGACTGGTATTACTGTTCTACCTAACAGAAATAAAAATTATAAGATTATACCATGAGCTAAGTAATAAATATTATTAATGAGTATATACTGATGGTGACATTATGGGTCATTCGAAAGATTTTCTATATTTTCTGTATATTCAAAATAAATATCTCCTTTTTGGAATCAGAAAACATAGTTAAATGTTAGAAAATACTAAAGAAGCTTGTGTTTATAAGGAGAAGCTTTAATTGCAGAATATGTAAATAAAGGTATTTCCCTCCATGTTATAGATGTTTCTGCATATGTAAATATGTTAACAAGTTGTAGATTCATTTTATAGAGGTACAGTTAAGATCTCTACTTCTATGACAGTATAGAAATAACAATAGGAATGGATGACTAAACATTCTTTTGTAAAGACTTCTCATTATAAAGTTTTAGCTTTTCTACCAGAAGAGGCTGCAGAGTAGAGGTTAAGAGATTGGGCTCTGGAATCATGTAGCTTAGGTTCAAGTCCCAGCTCTATTGTTTAGTGGTACAGTGGACAAGTTACTTATATCCTCTGTGGTTTAGTTTCCTCATCCATAAAATGGAGGCAATAATAGCTTGTGTTCCATAGAGTTGTGGTAAGAATTAAGTGTATCAAGCACTAAGAACAATGCCCAGATATTTGCTATCATGATTATAACCATGTAGGAATCCTCCTTAAGGTAGGGGAGCTATTTTATTTACTTCCCTACAGTACTTACTACTATCCCTTGCACACAGAAAATATCAATAAATCACTACAGAATGAATGACAGGATTAATTAATCTGAGAAAAGAAATTAAAATGAGAACTATGTAGTCACTAACACAAAAATTAGAAGATTTTGTGGACTGCCACATGTGAACTCTCAAGTGCAAACTCTGTCAATATTTCTCTTTGGTTCATTACCAAGAGCTCTGGGAAGAGGAACCCACTTCTAATTTTTCACTGTAAACTCAAGAGATTTTACCTACAGTACACAGATAAGAAACAAATTTAGAATGTTTATTAGCCAGGTTTCTGTATGAAAGTAACAGAACTCCAATTATAATTAGTTCATGTAAAAAAAAAAGATATAAGTGGCTTATTTAGGTATAACACAAGAAAAGAGGTGCTGAAGCTGGCCTTTGGGGTACCTACAATAGATGGGTCAGTCTGTCTGCCCAGCTGTTTCCAGATGCATTCTCTCTCTTGTTCTCACTCTTTGCCTCTTGTTCTGTATCTCTTTTCCATGTTGGCTTTGTTCTCTCTCAGTGCAGGCAGTTTTAGGCAACATGGCTGCCAGCAACCCTAAACTCACATCCTTAGATCTTCTCAAACAGAGAAGAAAGAAATCTTGCCCATCATCTCCTTTTGTAAAACATGCCAGGGAAGGCTGTCATGGGCCCTGTGAAAAAGGCAGTCGTGGCCCCTGCATGGGTCATTTGCCCATCCCTGGATCAATCATGTTAGGGAGAATTACATAAAAAAGGCACTGGGATTTATAATGTTATTTGCTTATTTATTTGGACTGGTTGGATTACTTTAGTGAATTCTATATTCCTCAAGTGTTAAGCCTCTGATGTTGCACCTCAGGGAACAAATGTCAGGAGGGAATGCCTATGCTTACTCCTTCCATGACCACATCCAGCTGTTAAAACTCACTAATGACAAGAGGTAGAGAAGTGACTCCTCCACAACCTGGTAGACAGGTAGCCCAGACAGGCTGCTAAAGGAATGCCAAATACCAGGAAACTATCTCAATTTGTATTTACCATATGAAATAGCTTAAGAGATTTAAGTAACTATATTAAATTTTGGAATGCATTACTAAAGTAAGACATAGACTTTAACTGAAAATATTCCAAAGTAGGAATGTCTCAACTGTCTGTGAGGGTTAGATACAGGATTAATACAATCAGCTAAACTTTCCCAGTTCTTTAAGTTCAATGGTTACAGTTACAGTACTCTACATGGAAAGGACTTAAAGCCCAAAAATATTTCAAAGATCACTTATTATTCCTTATTTTCTACTAAAGCAGAATATATATTATTTTGCCATCAATGCAAAACATAGAAATTTGTGTTTTTAATCTCTCTCTGGTTCTTATGAGTCTTCTTGGATTAGCTGGGGAAGCATAAAAAAGGCTTGAAATAATTATTATATGAAGCATGGTAAGAATCAATGTACTAAAAGATTTCTAAGCCACAATGAAGACCAACTGAAACTGGGTAGCTTAAACTGGAGGCAATCCAAGACTAATAGCCTTTTCATTCTTTATTTAAATTCACAATAGTAAAGGCCCAGTACTATTAATGCATATATACATATTTCAATGTACACCAGAACTCTTTATGTATATAATGTTTGAATTCACACCAGAACTCTTTAAAATAATGGCCTCAGAAGCTTAGATATTCACAGTGTATTACCACGTACTGTACATTGCATAGATCCTGTTTATACTGAAAACTTCATGGCTACAGAAGCTGCCTGTTTACTAACTAATCAGATAATAGCTGATCAATTTCCTAGTTAGATGGATAGGTCTAGTTTTATCCACAACTTAGTATTTTAAACTAAACTCTTGACTTTTACTTTAAGCTCTGTCAATGATTAAAATCCAACACCTAGATGGAAAATAATAGTTTCATACCAAAGATATTTTTCTTATTTATGAAAATTATCTTAAAATCCGTAGCTTTAATTAAAATTGCACATGTTCTTTGATCCATCATTTCCACTACTAGGAATAAGCAAATTATCATAGACTTAGAAAAAAATCTAGCCCCAAAAGTGTTCATTACAGTGTGGTTTATAGCAGCAAAAAAATGGAAATAAGCTAAGTGTAAAATAAAAGTGAATTTAAAAATAAAGTATGGCATATCCATGCACTAGAATATTATACATTCAGTAAAAAATATCTTATGGAAGAAACATAATATAAAAAGATATTCTAAATATGATGTTTTAAAAGACAGTTACAAAATAGTATAATTCCATTATTTAAAACATATATGTAAATTTTATATGTATGTAAATGAAGAAAGAATGAAGAATAAACATGATATGCACCAAAATATTAATAATGTCTAAGTCTAGGTAGTAAATATGGATTATTTTGTTTTGTATGTTTCCTAAATTTTCTGTAATAAATATTACATTTATGTGCTAAAAAATAATACAAATTATTATCCACTACTGAGGCTTTATGTATTAAAACACTTTCACATTAAGTGAATATTATAAGGAAACAAATGCCATTAACAAATTACCTGTGCTCCTTTGCAGTGATTTCTCAGCAAATTTTCACATGATTTCTTAGTGTTGTCCTGGACGTTAGCAAAATCCATGGACACACTTGATCTAAATGAAAATTAACAGAAATCTTCAAAAGAGCAATGGGGCACAAAAGAGCACACTGCTTTTGTGAATAGTTGGTCAGCACTCTTGGGACGGATACTACGTCCTCTTTCTCATTTTAGATTTCACTGCTGGACTTAATGGTGATCTGCTCTAACCATTGCTCAATCATTGATTGACTCAATGTTGAATAAATGTTGAACTCCTTAAAGTCCTTCCTAGTTGCTGAAAGCACCCCAAAGGGTTTGCTATGAGTTGTACATAAATTGTGACCTGGCAAAATGAGAACTCAGAGCTGATCTGGGGGTATAATTAAGGACAACTGCCTTCTTTGTTGCTCTGAATTAGATTTAAAATAAACATTGTTGATCCAAAAATGTAACATGTGTAAAGAGTTCACATTTGTCTTATCTTAGTTGGTATTTTGCAGTAAGATTGTAATAAGGCCCTCCATTTTTTTATTTTGCTATTATTAATATACAATTACATGAGCAACATATGGTTACTAGACTCCCCCTATTATCGAGTCCCCACCACATACCCCCATTGCAGTCACTGTCCATCAGCGTCAAAGGATGTTATAGTATCACTTCTTGTCTTCTGTGTGTTATACTGCCTTCCCTGTATCCCCCTACCCCATCCCCACCCCCGCTACATTATGTGTGCTAAGGCCCTCCATTTTTATTTCATTTGCTATGATCCAATGCGACTACACTAACAATAGGTTGGATAAACTATAATTCTCTTTGAATAATGGAGCAGTGCAGAACAACTGGCATGAGTTTAAAGTGAATCCTTTTGCCTAGCCCTCTGTCCAAATGTATTTCAACTGCAGACATACTTCTAAATCAAATTTATGTTTGATCTGTTGGCTGTGCACAGGAGTCCTTATTTTTAGGCATGCTTTTGCCTACCACTGCAGTAATTCGAATCACCCACACAAGTTTAAAGAAAGTACTGTGAATATAACAAGTCCTTAACCAAGTCCAGTGCATATTGTTCACCTAGTTTACTGCCTTACCATCTGCCCTTCACTTCTGAAGGACTTGCAATAAAGCAGAAGCCAAAGTAAATGCAGATACCCCACTGCTATCTATTTAACTTTCATTAAGTGAGTCGGTGCAGTGCTCAGGCGCCTTCCCAAAACCAGCCCATCATCTAAGAGTATTTACATAAGACTCTTTGCATTATGTGCAGACCTCTGCAACATTAGTATTAACTACTGACATCTGCCAAGTCTGACTGGTAAGTGCTTTACAGTATCAATTCATCCCAAGCAAAAAGCATTTCTGAGTGCTGCAGTGCTTGTTAATGCCAATAAGAAGTATCAAGGCTCATATGACACCTAGCAGAAATTAGTACCCACATTCAGAAAAAAGTCTTTGTTATTTCCCAGAGTATTATGTGGACTTTATTGAGATGACTGCATCTGACACCTGCTGTAATATAAAATGCAGCTATAATTAGCCAACTGATGCTCACTGCAGTTTAGGTCGAATCCCTTCTGTGGGAATTATGCTTTAAAATATTCAGAACTCCAAGTGGCTCTCATTACACTTAATTTTAACTTAGAATTAGGTGGTCTAGAAAAAAAATTTAGGATTGTAATAGCCCCCTGCTGAATGCCACACAGCAACGTGAAAACCCATAGGAGTTTTTTTCCCCTCCAAATTAAAAAAAAAAATGAGAACAGCAGACTACACTAGAGCCTTCAATTGAAGTCTGGCTTTGCTTAATTGTACTTTTTGCACTCATCAGTCTCTCCTCTTCAGAGCAAGCTACAAAAATTGCCTGAATAGCCAAAGAAAAGTTTCCCACAGTCACTGGCCAGAGAAAAACACTATTGTCCTTCCTCACAGTTTGATGGACAACATTTCTATAAATGGGTAGCCAGGCTGTCAATGGTACCCTTGCTGAAAAGGCAAAAGAAGAGAACAGATTCTGCCAATATCTGACAAAGCATGTTAACACATAATCAGGCATTCACTAGTCAGGCAGCTGCCCCTGGGACCTTCATCACACAGGTGCCTTTAAGCCATTTCCTATTCATAGATAAAGGAAACAAGCAGGAGATACCTGGGAAAGGAGCAGTCTATTATGGATTGCCAAATGTCCATCTTCTGGACTGTGAGTATAAGAGTAGAAAGAAGAAAAATAAATTGTACTTGTAACTGAAAAAATTATAAAACAGCAGAATATTTACTATCATTTAAGAAGTGGTATTTTTTCCCTTTCCTTTTCTCTTTACTTTTTTTGCAGGGTTGGATTTTTTTGTTTGCATGACACAATAGCATTCATGTCTAATAACAAAGGTCTTTTTTCCTCAGTAGCTTATCAAATGCATTTACCCAAAAGCCCCTTTTGCTGAAATACTTACCTGGTCCAACTAAGTCACAAAGAATTTACTTTGTCACCTTAAGTGGTATTTTCCTACATATACCCACAGACACACAGACACGCACTCCATTTCAAAATCTATGATCAGTAATGCCAAATGGTGATGGGGTGGATGGTTCTCCAGCGAAGGAGAAACTCTGGACCATCTCTAGAGGAACCAACAAAATAAATACTTCAGGAGAGTGATAACCATTGTTCACTTCTTCACATTTGTTTCGACTAAGAATGTTAGTTCCACACTGTCCTGATCCACCTAGTCAGAGTACCAGACCTCAATACTCCATTAAGTCAATGTTCCCATTAGTATATAGGACAGTTTCAATTAAAAATTAAATTAAAATTTAATAAGACACTTTCAAATTAAAATTTCATGATCACTACCTTAAGGTTATTAAATATTAATTTCTATTTTATTTCTTCATTTTTGTTGTACTTATTACCATACTTTCAGATCTCCTATAGTCAAAGTATGAGGCAAATATGAAGAAAGAACCAGGAACACAACTGATGTGATTAATTCCTCAGGGACCTTAGATTGGTTAAATATGGTCCTTGGGATACAATCTGAAGATGGACACACTCATAACCATAACTTTTCCTCTAACAGGCAAGCTACCATAAAAGTACTGAGGAACAACAAAATCAACACAATGATAGAACTAAATGCCATGAATTAAAATGCTACTTTTTCAGCTCACTTCTTCAGTGCTACCTATTTTGTGTAGCTTCCTTATCTGTAAAATAGGAGTGCACTGCTCACCACAAACGGTTTTGGGGAGTGGTCACCGCTAAAAGTTACTGCACTTGGGGTGGGAAGAGAGAACATCTGCTCAGTGGAACAAAACCAACGAAGGATCAGGAACACTTCAGAAATACAACACCGCATTCTCTGACTTCAACTTTATTTTCTTCTTTATTTCTTTTTTTAATTGTATTTCTTATTATTTATTTTTATTTATTCATAGAAAAAAATAAAATTATGAGGTTGGCTTTACTTAGTAAACCATTAATAAATTAGGATCTATTAATTTTATCATCCTTATAAAGATAGGAAATTTTCCTTAAATTTAATTCAGTTCAGTAATACTTAGTAATTGCTTATACATGGTCATTACCACTATTGCTACCATGCTTATTATATGCTAGGTACTTTATCTACATTTCATTGTTTAATCTTCATAACAACTCCCTGAGGCAGATACAATTATTATCGCCATTTCATAGGTGAGGAAACTGATGATTGAGAAGATAGTTTAATCTTCCCTACTTCTCTACTAAGTTACAGAGCTTGTGTTTGAACCCAAATCTCCTAAAGTCTACACTTTTCCTATGAAACCACTGTTCATGTTTCAATTAATAGAACAAACCAAATTTTTGTGATTTGAAAACATGCTCTTTTATTAGGTAGCATATATACATATTTACACATTATATGTGTGGGATTTTTTTTTAATATATATTTTTACATAAGTTAAATCAACCTCTTGTCTCCAGGTAGAATAACCAAAAGTTTCTTGGATAGTTGAATTAAAGTTTTATTTTTCTTGACTATTTCTAGGGAAAGAGTTTCCATCACTGACCAAACTTACATTTGAAAAATTTAACCAAAGACTGCTTTTACCTCAAAGGCATGGCCCATCTCTCCAATAAATTGAAACTCCTTAAAATCTAGGAGGAACCCTCTCTTCAGCTTTCTCAAGATTTTTTTGTGACAAAACATCTCAGGAATTTCTTCTTTAGGTGTATCCTAAAAACTACTACAACTTAGACATTCTTTTATTCTCACTTTGGTTGAATCGACAGTTTCTAGTGCTGCCCAACAAGTCAAATATAAATGTTTTAGCCTGATGTTTAAGTTCATAGAAAACTGATCCTAATGTGTCACTTCAACCTCTAATGTCATCCTTTACACTAGCTGAAATCTCATCTCTGCTTCTTCCTTGCTCACTGCCATTTTTAGCCTCTTGCAGTGTTTCTTATAAATACCCTCATTCTTTCTTTCTGTCAAACTGAACCTAATATTTCATGTCCATTTAATGGACCTTCTTCAGGGAAATTTCCTTAACTCACTCCACTCGTTGTGGATCTTTCACTTAATTTCATTTGACCTTCTTACTTTATTACATGACCAATCACCATTTACTTGAGTGATATGATAGTCGGCCTCATCCTCCAATTGTTTCACGGAGACTACACTTACGCTTGGCACCAAATTATAGCCATCTTAGGTGCAAGAGACTCTGTGTCTTTGCAGGTACAGCTACAAAATGATATGCATATTTTTGGCATTATTTTGCTGTTGATATTGTCTGGGAAGTCAAAAAAAGAAGTCACTGATCTCACTTAAGAATTGCTTTTACCTAATATATGCCTATATATTATGGCATAATACATATTAAAAATTTTTTTTACTCATTATTTTACTTATTAAGGCATAAATAAACATTTTAAATAGTATATATTGTTCTCTTATATTTGTTTCAGAAAAGAACATAAAGTTCCAAATATGAAATATGAGAATCTACTGAGTATACTTATTTTGTTTTTACTTTTATTCTTTTTTATATACCACTGTGCTGACAGATACATTCCCTTATGTCTACATTCTTCACCACACATAAGTACTATATAGTTATGAGTAATGAAATGATTAAAAAGCATAATGAAAGAATGGCACAACTTTTTTATTTCTCACTCTTGAGGACTCACTGCAATATTTCCTGCTCCATATTAAGTTTGAGAGCTTCTAAGTATTCTTAGAATTCCAATCTTTTGGAAAGAATAATGATTCAATTAGGGTTTTTTTTTAATCATGATGATTACTTTATGATAATGGTCTTACACAGCTAAGATGTTGCACTTATGTCACACTTAGATGCAGCATTTCATTTTAGCAAATTCCAAGAACCATCCATGAGTATTATTGTACCTGATTTTTACAGGTTCTTTATCCAAGAAGCTCTTCATTCTCAGTTGAAATGAGGATGCTATTTGATAAAGCACAGTGATAACCAGTACCAGCTGAAAAACATGACAAAATGAAGAATATCAGACCAATGTGAAAGCAAACCAAAAATTGCCATTTGTAGTCTTAAGTAATCCACTCTGGAATTGGGTTCAAAACCAGTCTCTCAGAGGTGTCTTGCAATTCCCTTGAAGTTTCATTGGAGGCATCAAGACTTCAGTAACACACACGATATTATGGCAGTAGTTTCCTCCCACAATAGAGGCAGAGAACTAAGGCTCTATCACCATCACCATTTCTAATAATATCCTGCTAGTTACAGACCGAAGCTAACCAAATTGCCGGTAACTTCATTCATGCAAGTGGCAACACATGAATAGAGATAGCATTTAAAATGAATTATTAGAGTGATTATGGAAAAAAGTTTATTTTGTAAAAAGATAACTTTAACCATTTTTTTTCTTTTGCCATCCCCATTTGTCAATTAAATTAGTCAATTTATTAATGCTCATTCAACCAATATTTACTGAACCCAGACAATTTTAGGGAAATTAAACCTGTGGCATTGCATAAAAGTAGAAGGCAGTTTAGGATATATGTCCTAGGAGAAGCAGACAATGCTGGCTCTTTCAAGGAAGCTCTCCAGTTACAGGGCCCAGAGAAGGCTGAGTCTTAAAAAATACATGAGATTTAAGTTGGTGTAGATAAAAATAAAAAAACAGACAAAATGAATGCAAAGGGGCAATACGGTGGCAAAGAAATGAGTATACTGCAGCAACTGCAGACGACTTATGCAAAAAGAAAGTATGCAAATAGGATGTTTACAGTCAGCAGAGTCAGAATTTTAGTTGTTGTTGATGATGGTGATGGATTTTGGTATAGTAAAGTTGTCCTTCTGTGAGGGAGTCAAATCAAGTTCCTGGAGGAAGCAAAAAGGAATGGTATGGAAGGTTAGCCTCAGAAATAAAAAACACCTCTTCCTTTGAGACAGGCACCATCCTTCTTTACTAAGAAAGAACATCTTAGGTCACAATATATATTGAGTGCTTCCTTATTTTCCACCTCCTCTACCTACAGTATCTCAGCCTCTAGAACTATCTTTTGATCAGTACATACCGTCGTTTCAACATTTATTGAGCACCTACTATGTGCCAGGAACTGTGCTAGAGTGGTGCCTACAAAGATCAATCAACTATACCACTATTGCCATACTATTGCCTAAATACACTGCTTGGCACTTAGCTGATAATAAATAAAAGTGTGCTGTCTTAAGGTAGAGAGAAGGAAAAATGAGAAAGTGCAACTAGTTATACAAGAATTGCTCCGTAATGTAGGATGGATATTATCTGGTGAGTAGGGAATTAGATGTGTAAGTAAAGAGATATGAAGCACCTGCAAAGGGAAGTGTGCAGGAGAATAAATTGGAGATCAATATCAAGATTGTCAAGCAGCAATGAGAACCCAAATGGAGTAGGATAGATTGATTTTGCCACAGACCAGGGGTATACATACTGGTATGACTTTCTCTAAGATTAACAAAATCCTTTATAGTACAGGAAAAGGAGGAGGGAAACGCTTAGGGTATAGTGGTGACTGAAAGTGAGGATTGGCATCACAGCAAGAGGCTTAATAAATGCAAAGTGAAGCTTCTAATTTCACTAATAGCAAGCTCTCTCTCCCCCAAATAACTTGGTGTTACATGATTTTTCCCTTATACTCTTTTTTTTTTGGTATTATAAATGTACAATTACATGAGCAACGTATGGTTACTAGACTCCCCCTATTATCAAGTCCCCACCACATATTCCATTACAGTCACTGTCCATCAGCGTGGTGAGATGCTATAGAATCACCACTCGTCTTCTCTGTTATACTGCCTTGCCCGTATCCCACCCACATTACATTATGTATGCTAATCATAATACACCATTTTCCCACTGATCCCTCCCTTCCCACCCATCTTCCCAGTCCCTTTGTCTTTGGTAACTATTAGTCCATTCTTGGGTTCTGTGAGTCCGCTGCTGTTTTCTTCCTTCAGTTTTTTCTTTCTTCTTATACTCTACAGATGAGTGAAATCCTTTGATACTTGTCTTTCTCCGCCTGGCTTATTTCACTGAGCATAATACCCTCTAGCTCCATCCATGTTGTTGCAAATGGTAGGATTTGTTTTCTTCTTATGGCTGAATAATATTCCATTGTGTATATGTACCACCTCTTCTTTATCCATTCATCTACTGATGGACACTTAGGTTGCTTCCATTTCTTGGCTATTGTAAAGAGTACTACAATTAACATAGGGGTGCATATGTCTTCTTCAAACTGGGCTGCTGCATTCTTAGGGTAAATTCCTAGGAAATAATTCCTGGGTCAAATGGTATTTCTATTTTGAGTTTTTTGAGGAACATCCATACTGCCTTCCACAATGGTTGAACTAGTTTACATTCCCACCAGCAGTGTAGAAGGGTTCCCCTTTCTCCACATCATCGCCAGCATTTGTTGTTTGTCTTATGGATGGCAGCCATCCTAACTGGTGTGCAGTCATATCTCATTGTGGTTTTAATTTGCATTTCTCTGAGGATTAGCGATGTGGAGCATCTTTTCATGTTCCTGTTGGCCATATGAATTTCTTCTTTGGAGAAGTGTCTGTTCAGCTCCTCTGACCATTTTTTAATTGGCTTATTTGCTTTTTGTTTGTTGAGGTGCATGAGCTCTTTATATAATTTAGATGTCAACCCCTTATAGGATATATCATTTATGAATATATTCTCCCATACTGTAGGATGTCTTTTTGTTCTACTGATGGTATCCTTTGCTGTACAGAAGCTTTTGAGTTTGATATAGTCCTACTTGTTCATTTTTGCTTTGTTTCTCTTGCCTGGGGAGATATGTTCATGAAGAAGTTGCTCATGTTTATGTCCAAGAGATTTTTGCCAATGGTTTTTCTAAGAGTTTTATGGTTTCATGACTTACATTCAGGTCTTTGGTCCATTTTGAGTTTACTTTTGTGTATGCGGTTAGACAATAATCCAGTTTCATTCTCTTACGTGTGGCTGTCCAGTTTTGCCAACACCAGCTGTTGACTGTTGAAGAGGCTGTCATTTCCCGATTGTATATCCATGGCTTCTTTATCATATATTAATTGACCATATATGCTAGGGTTTATATCAGGGACCTCTAGTCTGTTCCATTGGTCTATGGGTCTGTTCTTGTGCCAGTACCAAATTGTCTTGATTACTCTGGCTTTGTAGCAGAGCTTGAAGTCAAGGAGCATAATTCCCCCTGCTTTATTCTTCCTTCTCAGGATTGCTTTGGCTATTCGGGGTCTTTTGTGGTTCCATATGAATTTTAGAACTATTTTCTCTAGTTCATTGAAGAATGCTGTTGGTATTTTGATAGAGATTGCAATGATTCCACAGATTGCTTTAGGCAGGATGGCCATTCTGACAATATTAATTCTTCCTATACATGAGCACAGGATGTGTTTCCATTTATTGGTATCTTTAATTTCTCTCATGAGTGTCTTGTAATTTTCAGAGTATAAGTCTTTCACTTCCTTGGTTACATATATACCTAGGTATTTTATGCTTTCTGATGTAATTGCGAATGGAATTGTTTTCCTGATTTCTCTTTCTGCTAGTTCACCGTGAGTGTATAGGAATGCGACAGATATCTGTGTATTAATTTTGTATCCCGCAACTTTACTGAATTCAGATATTAGATCTAGTAGTTTTGGAGTGGATTCTTTAGAGTTTTTTTATGTACAATATCATGTCATCTGCAAACAGGGACAGTTGGACTTCTTTCTTACCAATCTGGATGGCATTTATTTCCTTGTGTGGTCCGATTGCCGTGACTAGGACCTCTAGAACTATGTTGAATAAAAGGGGAGAGAGTGCACATCCTTGTCTTGTTCCCGATCTTAAAGGAAAAGCTTTCAGCTTTTCACTGTTAAGTATGATGTTGGCTGTGGGTTTGTCATAAATGGCCTTCATTATGTTGAGGTGCTTGCCCTCTATACCCATTTTGTTGAGAGTTTTTATCATGAATGGATGTTGAATTTTGTCAAATGCTTTTTTGGCATCTATGGAGATTATCATGTGTTTTTTGTCCTTTTTGTTGATGTAGTGGATGATGTTGATGGATTTTTGAATGTTGTACCATCCTTGCATTCCTTGGATGAATCCCACTTGATCATGATAGATGATCTTTTTGATGTATTTTTGAATTCGGTTTGATAATATTTTGTTGAGTATTTTTGCATCTATGTTCATCAGGAATATTGGTCTGTAATTTTCTTTTTTTGTGGTGTCTTTGCCTGGTTTTGGTATTAGAGTGATGTTGGCCTCGTAGAATGAGTTTGAGAGTATTCACTCCTCTTCTACTTTTTGGAAAACTTTAAGAAGGATGGGTATTAGGTCTTCACTAAATGTTTGATAAAATTCAGCAGTGAAACCATCTGGACCAGGAGTTTTGTCATTAGGTAGTTTTTTGATTACCAATTCAATTTCTTTGCTAGTAATACATCTATACAGATTTTCTGTTTCTTCCTGGGTTAGCCTTGGAAGGTTGTACTTTTCTAGAAAGTTGTCCATTTCTTCTAGGCTATCCAGTTTGTTACCATATAATTTTTCATAGTATTCTCTCCTAATTCTTTGTATTTCTGTGGTGTCCGTAGAGATTTTTCCTTTCTCATTTCTGATTCTGTTTATGTGTGTAGACTCTTTTTTGCTTGATAAGTCTGGCTCGGGGTTCATTTTGTTTATTTTCTTGAAGAATTGATTCTTTCTATTAATTTATTCTTCTCGATTTTATTTATTTATGCTCTAAGCTTTATTATGTCCCTCCTTCTACTGACTTTGGGCCTCATTTGTTCTTCCTTTTCTAGTTTTGTTAATTGTGAGTTCAGGCTGTTCATTTGGCATTGTTCTTCTTTCCTGAGGTAGGCCTGTATTGCAATATATTTCCCTCTTAGCAAGGCCTTCACTGCATCCCACAGATTTTGCAGTGTTGAATTATTGTTGTCACTGGTCTCCATATATTGCTTGATCTCTGTTTTGATCTGGTCATTGATCCATTGATTATTTAGGAGCATGTTATTAAGCCTTCATGCGTTTGTGGGCGTTTTCATTTTCTTTGAGTAATTTATGTCTAGTTTCATACCTTGTGATCTGAGAAGCTGGTTGGTACAATTTCAATCTTTTTAAATTTACTGAGGTCCTTTTTGTGGCCTAGTATATGATCTACTCTTGAAAATGTTCCATGTGCACTTGAGAAGAATGTGTATCCTGTTGCTTTTGGATGGAGTGTTCTTTAGATGTCTGTTAGGTCCATCTATTCTAATACTTTGTTCAGTGCCTCTTTCTCTTTATTTATTTTCTGTCTGGTTGATCTGTCCTTTGGAGTGATTGGTGTGTTAAAGTCTCCTAAAATGAATGCATTGCATTCTATTTCCCCCTTTAATTCTGTTAGTGTTTGTTTCACATATGTAGGTGATCCTCTGTTGGGGGCATAGATATTTATAATAGTTATATCCTCTAGTTGGATTGACCCCTTTATCATTATGTAATGTTCTTCTTTATCTCTTGTTACTTTCTTTGTTTTGAAGTCTATTTTGTCTGATACAAGTACTGCAACTGCTTTTTTCTCTCTATTAGTTGCATGAAATATCTTTTTCCATCCCTTTACTTTCAGTCTGTGTATGTCTTTGGGTTTGAAGTGAGTCTCTTGTAGGCAGCATATTGATGGGTCTTGTTTTTGTATCCATCCAGTAACTCTATGTCTTTTGATTGGTGCATTCAGACCATTTACATTTAATGTGATTATCGATAGGCATGTACTTACTGCCATTGCAGGTTTTAGATTTGTGGTTACCAAAGGTTTAAGGGTAATTGCCTTACTATTGAACAGTCTAATTTAACTCACTTCATATGCTATTACAAACACAACCTAAAGATTCTTCTTTTTTTTTCTCCTTTTTCTTCCTCCTCCATTTGTATCCTATGTGTCATATTCTGTACTCTTTGTCTATCCCTTGGGTGTCATCTGCTTAGCCTTAGGAATACTTCTACCTATAGGAGTCCCTCCAAAATGCACTGTAGAGGTGGTTTGTAAGAGGTAAATTCTCTCAGCTTTTGCTTATCTGAAAATTGTTTAATACCTCCTTCAAATTTAAATGATAACCTTGCCGGATAGAGTATTCTTGGTTCAAGGCCCTTCTGCTTCATTGCATTAAATATATAATGCTATTCCCTTCTGGGCTGTAAGGTTTCTGTTGAGAAATCTGATGATAGCCTGATGGGTTTTCCTTTGTAGGTGATCTTTTTCCTCTCTCTAGCTGCTTTTCAAAGTCTGTCTTTATCCTTGATCTTTGTCATTTTAATTATTATATGTCTTGATGTTGTCTTCCTTGGGTCCCTTGTGTTGGGAGATCTGTGCACCTCCATGGCTTGAGAGACTATCTCCTTCCCCAGATTGGTGTAGTTTTCAGCAATTACCTCCTCAATGACACTTTCTAGCCCTTTTTCTCTCTTCTTCTTCTTCTGGTACCTCTATAATGTGAACATTGTTCCTTTTGAATTGGTCACACAGTTCTCTCAACAGTCTTTCATTCTTAGAGATTGTTTTTTCCTCTCTGTGCCTCAGCCTCTTTGTATTCCTCTTCTCTAGTATCTTTTCCATTTACCGTCTCTTCTACTATATCTAATCTGCTTTTAAATCCCTCCATTGAATGTTTCACTTCAGATATGGAATTTCTTAATGATTGAATCTCCGTCTTAAATTCGTTCCTGAGTTGTTGAATATTTTTCTGTACCTCCATAAGCATGTTTATGATTTTTATTTTTAACTGTCTGTCAGGAAGATTGGTGACTTCAGTTTCATTTGGCCCTTTTTCTGGGGTTTGTGAGATTTTGGTCTGAACCATGTTCTTTTGATGTTTCATATTTCTGTGTGGTGCCCTCTAGTGCCCAGAAGGTCCAGTCTGTGGAGCTGCTCAGCCCCAGCTCCTAGAGTGAGGTTGGGGGTCATAGGGGAGCAGAGCTGGTGCCTGGGAGGAGGAAAGAGCTGTTTCCTGATTCCCATCTGCCGTGCCTGTCTCCCATATCAGAGCCAGTGGGCCGAGCACACAGGTGTAATCCTCTGTGCTTTGCGTCTCTAGCTGTTGTAGGCAGGGCCTCTTTCTGACTGACCGACCTTACACCAGCCCAGTGACTGCCAGTTTGTGAGCCGGTGCCGTCAGGCCAGAAGGAAGGTTTGGCAGGCTGCATATCACAGTGGGGAGCCTTTGAGCTGAGTAGCCAGCCAGGGGGATGGACAGCCTGAAGCTCCTCAAAGTTCCCAATGTGCTGGGCAGAGTGCACCCAGACAACCTTGTTCCCCTATCCCTTCTCCCGTGCAGTAAGCTCCCTGCAAACCCCGCCCCTTCAGTAGCCCTCTCTCTGCTAGGAAGCCTCTCAGACCGCCTGCCTTTCCCTTGTCCCAGAGTGGCCAGGTGTGGATCCTGTCCTCCACAAACAGCTGCAATCTTTCTCTCAAGCACTCCACCTGTCCCAGCTCTGCATCCTCCAGAGCACCGCACAATGTAGGTTTCTGCTTGCAAAGCAGATCTCCAGGGCTAGGTGTTCAGCAGTCCCACACTTCCACCCCCTCCCCACTCTGTTTGTCCTCCTCCTGCCAGTGAGCTGGGGTGGGGGAAGGGCCTGGGTCCCACTGGATGAAGGCTTTGGTACGTTACCCTGTTTCATGAGGTCTGCTCTGTTCATGAGGTGTGTATGCAGTCTGGTGCAGCCTTTTTTCCTGTTGCTATGTTAGGGTTAGTTGTATTAACTATATTTTCACACTATCTGTGGTTTTGGGAGGAGTTCTCTGTCTCATCTCTCACACCGCCATCTTGAATCTCTCCTGCACTTAAGAAATCTTTTCAAGTACTTATTAAGCTAGGCAGGCCACTGAGTCTATCTGACTTGGAAACCATTGAGCTCCAGGATGGACTCGCAAGAAGGCACAGATGGCTGCGGGGATTGTACGCCAAGCATTCCCTGGGGCCGTGGGTGCCCCTTATATTCTTAACACATAAAAAATGAATTATTATATTCTAAACTTTCCTATTCTAAAATCACACTCTATCCTGACTTCTGAAATAGTTGTATCATGAGGAAATTTGTTTTAGAATAGCTTTATTTGTATGTTCACAGAAGTGTCCTTTTATGACAAACTCATATTCTAAACTTCATAAAACTATTCAAAGGTTAAATGCAAGATGTTATAAAATTAATATTAAATAATATTTACTTTTCCACTGTGAGATTTTGGAAATCCCATATTATAAACCCTGTTAATTCTCTTTTTGGGTAAGTGGGAGACCCTTTCAGACAACATTAAATGTACACAAGTTAAAGAACAGCCTCTACTGATTTAGCTACTATCATGTTCATTTATGCTGCCCATTATCTAGTCAGAATTTACATATCCCATGTGTTAGCATATTTGAAATGACCATAACAAAACACGGCAAAACAACATTAGCTTATTCAGAAGTGATATGATCAAATACATCATGATTCTAAAATTGACAGAATTAGTATCTTTTATTTTAAATTAATTTTCTGACACCTGGGTTTTCCTCAGTTCAGACAGGTTCCTAGTCTTAGATGGAAAGAAGCAGACTGACTCAATTTCTTTTTTTTGTAAGCCAAGTAGGTGATTCAATATAAGCTGTGATGTAGTGGTCAGGAAAATACCATTCAAGAAGATAAGAACTCAAAAACTCTTCAAGCATATGAAGTAGCTTCTCCTTTGGGAACCCTAACATTCTCAGGTTAGGGCTAGCCTCACACAGACAACTCAAATACTTGTGTGACTGGAATACATAAAACCCAAGGATGAGTCTGTATCTGGTTTGTTCACAGTTGCATTTCCATTGCCTACCAAAGCATCAGACACATAATTAGTGTTAAGGAGGAAGGAAGCCAGAAGGCCCCAAAACAGTTACCTTGGACTATAAGTAATAACAATCTTCTAGGCAGTATCTTGAAAGGGTCAGGCACTGAACAAAACATCTGCACTTTAACAACCATCGTAATAACAGCACATGTTATTAAACACCACAGAACTTTTGGAACTACTCACATTAAAAAAATTTAGAAAATTGCATTCAAATTATAGATAATCTACATATGAAATCACTTGCATTTAATGTGCTGCTTAATAGGCATACATTTGTTGGTGTAAATTTTGGTATTTTCTTTGCCCAAGATTTAACTAATTCATCTTTTAGAGAAAGTTGTTGTAAAACTGTATTATAAATCTCAACAGTTTTTATCTTTTTCTTTTTGAGGGAAATGATGCTGCTGCCTGGGTATAAGGACAGGAGGTAAAACCAGCTTAAGGGGCTTTGTTTATTATCATCAATAGTTTTATCATGTAATTATCATGTAGTAGTTCAAAGCAATAACAAAACAGATAATGCAGCTTATTATCTTCAGGGCGATTTTTCAAGTGTTTTGGAACCCCATTTATATTGACAAAAATACATTAGATGAAATTGACCAAAAAGAGAGCTCTCCATATGAGAGTTCAAAAGATGATTTATATTACCCTTCAGTTATTGATAATAACAATAATTTACCTTACTACTTCAGTTTATAGTTTACAATATGCTTTCACACTCCATCTCAATTGATTTGAGTCACTTGTAAGTTAAGTCAGGCAGCTAATATTAGCCCATTGACTTTTTTCTATTTCTTTGATTATTCAAGCAATTTATAGTCATTGTAGAAAATTTAAATATAGGAAAATATACAGAAGATCACACTAAGCCAATCACAGTTAATATTTTGGTGAATTTCTTTTTAGTTTTTTTCTGTTCACTCTTCCAGTATTTGAGTTAACACTTTATACAATTTATTATCTCACCTTTTTCTTCTGATATTACAACAAGCATTTTCCCATTTTGTCTGAGTCTTTATGAATAACTGCATAATATGTTCTGGCTTTTAAATATATATAAACAGAAAGATATTTTCTGAATCTTCATGTGATTCTGTATACTTCAGAATACTCTCTTAGGATAGATTACAAGATTACATTTATCAAATACTAGAAGCAGCCACAGGATCAGAAGGGAGTTGATTTTATGTAGTCAATCTTATTGCCTTTGAGAACAATCTTACCTTTAAAATCCTTAAAAAGCTATAGAAAGTTTTCCTTGCATCTCTCTTAAATGTTAAAGATATAAGCTCTCAAATCAGTTTACATTTTCTCTTCTCATTATGTTCTCTGATGAAGAAAGAAAATGTCTCATTGCTATCTTAATATTTTTTTAATATTATCAATTTAAATTATCATTTCTTTAAAAAATGAAGATAATAATAGCAGTCAACTCTACTGAGTACTTACTATGTACATGGATGGCACTGTGTGCTAGCATTTTACATGCATTAATTTAATAAAAATAATTTGTTTATGATTGAGAAAAGAGATGAAGGGTAATTACTTCGACATCTAGGAATTGTGAACCAATTTATCAACACGGGAAGTAGATTTAGGATTCCCTTAAATAAATGTAGAATGTAAGATAAACTGCTGCTAGCCAACCAGGAGATATGCCAGGAGGTACTTTCTGATCGTTAGGGATGTTCAACAGTCTCTAGAGTTCCACAGTCTCCAACTAACAATGGGAGAGGAAAACGGCCAAGAGAAGGAATGAGTGACATGTGCACTTTTCATTTTTCTGTAAGTAATAGATGATTGAAAATAGGAGTAAGGAAGGGAATGTCATTGAGAATCCAAGAAAGGATATAGTCAAATGACTTGAGAAAAGTGGTAAAAAAAAAAATAGTAGGCTTATCATATGTATTAATCACTGTTCTGAAATTTTTTTATATGAATTTCATACTCCCAACTTTATAAAGTGAGTGGAATTATCACCACAGAAGCCAAGAGTGAAATTGACCAGCAACCACTTGACAGAATATAGAAGTCTGGGTTAGAAATATTAAATGAATACATTTAATGTTTTCAAAGAAATAGAGGACACCAATAGGCACCAAAATAGGTGAGGAAACACACATTAACCTAGTAGTTAAGAAAAACATCCAATTAGACATCTCAGAAAAACTATATTTGAAATAAAAAAAATTCAGAAGATGGGCTAAATAGCAAACAAAATAAAGATGAAAAGCAAATTAATGAGCAGGAAGATGGAACTGAGGAATCTCCCAGCACCAAGACATGAAAAGATGTAAAATATAAAAGAAATGTTAAGAGACACTTAGGATATATATTTTCAGGAGGAAAGAAGATGAATGGATAAAGAAGAAGTGGTACATATACACAATGGAATATTATTCAGCCATAAGAAGAAAACAAATCCTACCATTTGCAACAACATGCATGGAGCTAGAGGGTATTATGCTCAGTGAAATAAGCCAGGCAGAGAAAGACAAGTATCAAATGATTTCACTTACCTGTGGAGTATAAGAACAAAGAAAAAACTGAAGGAACAAAAACAGCAGCAGATTCACAGAACCCAAGAAAGGACTAAAAGTTACCAAAGGGAAAGGGACTAGGGAGGATGGATGGGAAGGGAGGGAGAAGGGGAAAAAGGGGTATTACGAATAGCACACATAATGTTGGGGGGGTCATGGGGAAGGCAGTATAGCACAGAGAAGACAAGCAGTGATTCTATAGCATCTTACAACGCTGATGGACAGTGACTGTAATGGGGTATGTGGTGGGGACTTGATAATGGGAATCTAGTAACCACAATGTTGCTCATGTAAGTGTACATTAATGATATCAAAAGAAAAACAAATAAATTTCTTTTCTGAAAAAAAGGAAAGAATGGAGAAAATGATGGGTGGGCAATATCTTAAGAGAAAATGACTAACAGTTTTCATAGTAAAAAATTTTAAAGACCAACATCATCAGATTTTAAAAGTTTATCAAATGCTGATCAAAGTTAATTTTAAAAACTCATATCTAGGACTTCCGGGAAGATGGTGGCATAAGCAGGGTGGCAGAAATCTCCTGCCAAAACTATATATATCTATGAAAATACAGCAAATACAACTATTCCTAAAAGAGAGACCAGAATACACAGGAAAGCACACAGTGTGCAGCTATACCTGAGAGGACATGGCATCCTGCAAGGCGGGTAAGATACGGAGCTGCGACACAGCGGGAGCCGAGCACTCACCCAACCCAGCGCACTGGCGGGAGGAAAGGATTCAGAGCCAGGAAGGAGTGGAAGTACACCCTGCGAAATAACCAGCCCCGGTGATCTGCGCGGGGAGCGATGACACACAGCGCGCGGTGTAGCAGAGATTGGAGAGACAGAGGGTGCAGGATCTGAGCGGGGAACGTGCCAGGGTCCTTGCAGCCGGCTCCCGGGAAGGAAAGAAAAAAAAAAGAAAGAAAACCGTGCGCTTTTTTCAGCAGTCTTAAAGAGACAGGAGCCCAGTGGAGGAGCCGGATCGCCCCGGCACACTCAGCCCAGCAGGCTGGGAGTCCTGGGGAGTTTCGGACCCCGTAGCTGGTGACTGGGAAAGGGTGGGCGCACTTAGACGTCACACACAGATCAACAGCCTCCCATTCATTCCCACCCCGGCCAGAGCTATAAAGGGCCCTGCGGAGCAGCACAGCCACAGCTGCAGAATAGTGTAGCAACAGCGCCACCTACAGCATCCCCACAGAATCTACTCCCGGTGGGCGTTTTTTTTTGTTTGCTTGTTTGTTTTTGGTTTTTTCTTCTCTTTCTTTTTTCTTTTCTTTTCTTTCTTTTTCTTTTTTTTATTTCTTTCTCTTTTTCTTTTTAAAGTCTTAAAGAGCCCAGCTGACATACGTGGCAACTACCAGCGACCACGTCTATAGCCATGAAAAGACAGAGGAATATGCTCCAGACTAAGATCAACCAGACAACCCCAGAGAGGGAGCCTGAAGGGATGGAAATACACAGTCTTCCTGAAAAAGAATTCAGACCAAAAGTCATAACCATGCTGATGGATCTACAGAGAAATGTGCAAGAGCTAAGGGAGGAAGTGAGGAAAGACAATGCAGAAATCAGAGGAGCGATCAATGGGCTTAACCGCAGACTGGATGAGATGCAGGAGACTGTTAATGGAAAAGAAATCAGAGAAAAGGAATACAGAGAAGCTGAGGCAGAGAGAGGTAAAAGGATCTCTAGTAATGAAAGAATATTAAGAGAACTGTGTGACCAATCCAAACGGAACAATATTCGCATTATAGGAGTACCAGAGGAAGAAGAGAGAGAAAAAGTGATAGACAGTGTCTGAAGAAATAATTGCTGAAAACTTCCCCAAGCTTGGGAAGGAAATACTCTCTCAGTCCACGGAAGCCCACAGATCTCCCAACACAAGGGACCCAAGGAAGACAACACCAAGACACATAATAATTAAAATGGCAAAGATTAAAGATAAAGACAGAGTATTAAAGGCAGCTAGAGAGAGAAAAAAGATGACCTAAAAGGAAAACACATCAGACTATGATCAGACTTCTCAACAGAAATCTTACAGGCCAGAAGAGAATGGCATGATACAGTTAATGTAATGAAACAGAAGGGCTTTGAACCAAGAATATTGTATCCAGCATGATTCTCATTCAAATATGATGGAGGGATTAAACAATTTCCAGACAAACGAGAGTTTGCCTCTCATAAACCACCACTACAGGATATCTTAAATGGACTGCTCTAGAGGGAAGCACCCCTAAGGCTAAAAAGATGTCATCAGAGAAAATAAAACCATAGCAAAGAAAGCAGCCCATCCAAATACTAACTAAAGGCAAAGAATAAAACACCTAGTATATAAAGAGTGGAGGAGGAAGAATAAGAAGGGAGAGAAATAAAGAAACATCAGATGGTGTTTACAATAACTTAACAAGAAAGTTAAGTTAGACTGTTAGATAGTAAAGAAGCAACCCTTGAACCTCTGATAACCACAAATCTAAACCCAGCAATGGCAATAAGTACATATCTATCAATAATCACCCTAAATGTAAATGAACTGAATGCACCAATCAAAAGACACAGAGTAACAGAATGGATAAAAAAGCAAGACCATCTATATGCTGCTTACAAGAGACTCACCTCAAACCCAAAGATATACACAGACTAAAAGTGAAGGGATGGAAAAAGATATTTCATGCAAACAACAAAGAGAAAAAAGCAGGTGTTGCAGTACTTGTATCAGACAAAATAGACTTCAAAATGAACAAAGTAGCAAGAGATAAAGAAGGACATTACATAATGATAAAGGGGTCAGTCCAACAAGAGGATATAACCATTATAAATATATATGCACACAACACAGGAGCGCCAGCATATGTGAAACAAATACTAACAGAATTAAAGTAGGAAATAGACAGCAATGCATTCATTTTAGGAGACTTCAACATACCACTCACTCGAAAGGACAGATCAACCACACAGAGAATAAGTAAAGACAGAGGCACTGAACAACACACTAGAACAGATGGACCTAACAGACATAACAGAATTCTGCACCCAAAAGCAGCAGGATACACATTCTTCTCAAGTGCACATGGAACATTTTCGAGAATAGACAACACACTAGGCCACAAAAAGAACCTCAGTAATTTCAAAAATATTGAAATCCTACCAACCAACTTCTCAGATCACAAAGGTATAAAACTAGAAATAAATTTTAGAAAGAAATCAAAAAGGCTCACAAATACATGGAGACTTAACAACATTCTCCTAATTAATCAATGGGTTAACGACCAAATCAAAACAGAAATCAAAGAATATATGGAGACTAATGACAACAACAACACAAAGCCACAACTTCTGTGGGACGCAGCAAAGGCAGTTCTAAGAGGAAAGTATATTGCAATCCAGGCCTATTTAAAGAAGGAAGAACATTCCCAAATGAATAGTCTAAAGACACAATTACTGAAATTGGAAAAAGAAGAACAAAGGAGGCCCAAAGTCACCAGAAGGAGGGACATAAAGATCAGAGAATAAATAAATAAAATTGAGAAGAATAAAACAATAGAAAAAATCATAGAAACCAAGAGCTGGTTCTTTGAAAAACTAAACAAAATACATAAACCCCCAGCCAGACTCATTAAGAGAAAAAGAGAATCTACACACATAAACAGAATCAGAAATGAGAAAGGAAAAATCACGACGGACCCCACAGAAATACAAAGAATTATAAGAGAATATTATGAGAATCTATATGCTAATAAGCTGGAAAACATAGAAGAAATGCACAACTTCTTAGAAAAATACATCCTTCCAAGACTGACCAAGCAAGAAACAGAAAAACTAAACAGACCAATCACCAGCAACGAACTTGAAGCGGTAATCAAAGAACTACCCAAGAACAAAACTCCCGGACCAGATGGATTCACCTCTGAATTCTACCAGACATATAGAGAAGAAATAACACCGATTCTCCTTAAAGTTTTCCAAAAAATAGAAGAGGAGGGAATACTTCCAAACTCATTCTATGAAGCCAGCATCACTCTAATACCAAAACCGGGCAAAGACCTCACCAAAAAAGAAAATTACAGACCAATATCCCTGATGAACGTAGATGCAAAAATACTCAACAAAATATTAGCAAACCGAATTCAAAAATACATCAAGAAGATCATACACCATGATCAAGTGGGATTCATCCCAGGGATGCAAGGATGGTACAACATTCGAAAATCCATCAACATCATCCACCACATCAACAAAAAGAAGAACAAAAACCACATGATCATCTCCATAGATGCTGAAAAAGCATTTGACAAAATTCAGCATCCATTCATGATTAAAACTCTCAACAAAATGGGTATAGATGGCAAGTACCTCAACATCATAAAGGCAATATATGACAAACCCACAGCTAACATCATACTTAACAGCGAGAAGCTGAAAGCTTTTCATCTAAGATTGGGAACAAGACAGGGATGCCCACTCTCTCAACTGTTATTCAGCATAGTACTGGAGGTCCTAGCCACAGCAATCAGACAAAACAAAGACATACAAGGCATCCAGATTGGTAAAGAAGAAGTCAAATTGTCACTATTTGCAGATGACATGATACTGTACATTAAAAACCCTAAAGACTCCACTCCAAAACTACTAGAAATAATATCTGAATTCAGGAAAGTTGCAGGATACAAAATTAACACACAGAAATCTGTTGCTTTCCTATACACTAACGATGAACTAACAGAAAGAGAAATCAGAAAAACAATTCCATTCACAATTGCATCAAAAAAATTAAATACCTAGGAATAAACCTAACAAAGGAAGTGAAAGACCTGTACTCTGAAAACTACAAGACAGTCCTCAGAGAAATTAAAGAGGACACTAACAAATGGAAATGCATCCCATGCTCTTGGCTAGGAAGAATAAATATTGTCAAAACGGCTATACTACCTAAAGCAATCTACAGATTCAATGCAATCCCTATCAAACTACTAACAGCTTTCTTCAAAGAACTGGAACAAATAATTCTAAAATTCATATGGAACCACAAAAGACTCCGAATAGCCAAAGCATTCCTGAGAAGGAGGAATAAAACAGAGGGAATTACGCTCCCTGACGTCAAGCCCTCGTACAAAGCCACAGTAATCAAGACAATTTGGTATTGGCACAAAAACAGACCCACAGACCAGTGGAACAGAATAGAAAATCCAAACATTAACCCAAACATATACAGTCAATTAATATTTGATGAAGGAGCCTTGGATATACAATGGGGAGATGACACCCTCTTCAGCAGCTGGTGTTCGAAAAAGTGGACAGCTACATGTAAGAGAATGAAACTGGACTACTGTCTAGCCCCATACACAAAGGTAAACTCAAGGTGGATCAAAGACCTGAATGTAAGTCATGAAACCATAAAACTCTTAGAAAAAAACGTAGGCAAAAATCTCTTGGACATAAACTTGAGCGACTTCTTCATGAACATATCTCCCCGGGCAAGGGAAACAAAAGTAAAAGTGAACAAGTGGGACTATATCAAGCTGAAAAGCTTCTGTACAGCAAAGGACACCATCAGTAGAACAAAAAGAGATCCTACAGTATGGGAGAACATATTCATAAATGACATATCCGATAAGGGGTTGACATCCAAAATATATAAAGAACTCAAGCACCTCAACAAACAAAAAGCAAATAATCCAATTAAGAAATGGGCAGAGGACATGAATAGACACTTCTCTAAAGAAGAAATTGAGATGGCCAACAGGCACATGAAAAGATGCTCCACATCGCTAATCATCAGAGAAATGCAGATTAAAACCACAATGAGATATCACCTCACACCAGTGAGGATGGCCAACATCCAAAACACAAACAACAACAAATGTTGGCGAGGATGTGGAGAAAAGGGAACCCTCCTTCACTGCTGGTGGGAATGTAAATTAGTTCAACCATTTTGGAAAGCACTATGGAGATTCCTCAAGAAACTCAAAATAGAAATACTATTTGACTCAGGAACTCCACTCCTAGGAATTTACCCTAAGTATGCCGCAGCCCAGTTTGAAAAAGACATATGCACTCCTATGTTTATCGCAGCACTATTTACAATAGCCAAGAAATGGAAGCAACCTAAGTGTCCATCAGTAGATGAATGGATAAAGAAGATGTGGTACATATACACAATGGAATATTATTCAGCCATAAGAAGAAAACAAATCCTACCATTTGCAACAACATGGATGGAGCTAGAGGGTATTATGCTCAGTGAAATAAGCCAAGCCGAAAAAGACAAGTATCAAATGATTTCACTCATATGTGGAGTATAAGAACAAAGAAAAAAACTGAAGGAACAAAACAGCAGCAGACTCACAGAACCCAAGAACAGACTAATAGTTACCAAAGGGAAAGGGACTGGGGAAGATGGTTCGGAAGGGAGGGGTAAAAGGGAAAAAGGGGCATTACGATTAGCAGATGTAATGTTGGGGGGGGCACGGGGAGGGCTGTACAACTCAGAGAAGAGAAGTAGTGATTCTATAGTATCTCACTACGCTGATGGACAGTGACTGTAATGGGGTTGGTGTGGGGGGACCTAATGAAGAGGTTAGTTTAATAACCATAATATTGCACGTGTAATTATAGAATAATGATGCCAAAATAAATTATTTTAAAAAACTCATATCTAAACTCATGATGCAATGTATGAAAAGTAAAGTAAATCTTCAAATTTCCAGAGAAGATACAAAATACTGTAAGGAATTAGAAAATGTTGTCATTAGGTTTCTCATCACTAACATTAGTTCTAGAAAAAAAAAAGAAAAATGCTTTCAAAATACTGAGGAAAAATAAAAGAAACTGAACCTAGAAAATTTTGACAAGTCGACTATCATAGGGACATTTTCAGACACATGAGAATATAGGACATTTACAGATCTTTGCTTTAAGACGTTTGGAGAAGTTGACTTGTAATTGTAGTTCTTGAAGCAAACTTGGTATCAAAACCACTCTTTGAAATAGTATTGATGGACCTAGAGGGTAACTGTGCTAAGTGAAATAAGCCAGGCAGAGAAAGACAAATACCGTATGATTTCATTCATTTGTGGAACGTTAAAACAAAACAAAAAATGAACAAAACAACAGCAGACTCAATAGACACTAAGAAGTGACTAGTAGTTACCATGGTGAAGGGGTTGGGGTGGGTAGCTGGAGTGGGTGGAGTGGATAAAGGGACACAGATATCTCAATCATAATATAAGTTGGTCACAGGATTGACGTGCAGCACTGAGAATATAGCCAATGGTTCTGTTACATCTTTGCATGTTGACTGATAGTAAGTTGCACTAGTTGGGGTGAGGATTTAATAATGTGTGTAACTGCTGAAACATTGTGTTGTATACTTGAAACCAATATAATATTGTGTATCAACTATACTTCAATTAAAAAAAAAGACCAAAAATTAACATAAAAAGTTAAGTAATGCTAAGTCAGTTAAGGAATGAAGTTTTCAGAACAGTAGAAAATGAGAAGTAGAGCCACTGTCAGGGATATCTTGGAACTCTCCGTGCTTTGCCCAACACCCTCTTCCTACTCTTATGAAAATGTAGTCCTGCTGGTACTAATGGCTTAGCACAAAATTTAGCTTTCTCAGTTCTGGAGGATGTTACCTAAGGAGAATGTCACAATCACTGCATGACCCATAAGATAATCAAAGGCCTAATAAAGGCAGTGATAGATCTCTACTTCTGACAAAGATGTGTAACAGGGTCCAAATTGATCGTCCCACTTAAACAACTAGCAAAAAAAGAAAAAGAAAAAGAGGGAAAAGAAGCAACTGTTTTCAGACATTGAACAAAAAGAAGGAATTCCCTGAGAGGAAGGAAACAGGTTGAGCCCCACAATTACACCAGTTTATAAACTGCCTATATTCGGTTTCCAGTATGCGGCTCAGTGAGGTGGAATGCATAAGATTTGGTTGTCTCACTAGGTAGAGGAGACAATGATCAGAGTTTGGCAAGGCAGCGAGAGTTTGTGAGATACAGTACCAGAGGAAAAGGAGTTCTGCAGAGAAAGAGAGTTCTGGAGATCTGCAGAAGGGTTCCCTTGAGTCTGGCTGAGTATGGATCCAGGTACCTGTGAGAGAAACCTACCCACGGCTGCAAATAGGCAGGACAGTTTGTGTTCTCACCAGTAGGAGTGGCAAGCTCTTGCAGTACAAGGGGCATTGTCAGAATACTCAGAATGTGTATGACCTTAGTTGTGGGGCTAAATTACCCCTGGCCTAAGGCTGCTATGGATATACCAAGCCAAAGCTTAAAAACAAGCCTAAAAGTATCTAGTTGATAATATGTAACTTAATTGCATATAAAAATAAAACCCTATTTATATGAATGCTTCAAAATCCAGAAACTAACCATGTAAAATTTATAATGTCTGGCAATCAAATTGTCAAAGACCCATGACCGCAAGAAAAATCATTCGGAAGAAACAGACCTAAAAATAAGAGATGATGTCACTAACAAAGATATTTAAATAGTTAATATAGCTCTATATTAACATAGATAAGTTCATATAGTTCAAGAAAATATGAGGAAACACACTACGATGAGGAAAGAAATGGAGAATATAAAGAAGATTCAAATGGAACTTTTGGAGAAGTACAATATAAGAACTGAAAATGCAATGGATGGGATTGTAACAGATTAAACACTTCATAGATAATACCAGGGAACTTGAAGACACAACAATAAAAAGTACCCAAAATGAATCACCAAGAGAAAAAAATGAATAAATATCTGGGATAATATCAAGTGCTAACATATGTGCAACTGTGATCCCAAAAGGAAAAAGGAGATTTAAAAAACATTTAAAGAAGGGGGAAAAGGGGCATTACGATTAGCAGATGTAATGTTGGGGGGGCGCGGGGAGGGTGGTACAACTCAGAGAAGACAAGTAGTGATTCTATAGCATCTCACTACGCTTATGGACAGTGACTGTAATGGGGTTGGTGGCGGGGACCTGATGAAGTGGATAGTTTAATAAACATAATGTTGCACATGTAATTGTAGATTAATGATACCAAAATAAATTTTTAAAAAAATTTAAAGAAATAAAAGTTAAAAATTTCTAAACCAAAAGATCCAGGAATTTTAAAACTTCCCAAAATTATAAACCTATAAGTCCAGGAATCTCAGTGAACCCCAAGTGAATAAAAATATAGAAGACTATGCCAAGGCACAGTGTAATCAGAATTGCTGAAAACCAGTTATAAAGAGACAAATACTAAAAGCAGCCAGAGGAAAAGACACATATATACATATACAGGAACAAAGACAGGAATTACAGAAGACATCTCAAGAAACTGTCCAAGCCAAAAGATAATGGAGACACACTTGATTTACAAGATTTTCCCCCCAAAATATTTTTAATATAAGGTAAGCATTTATAAAAATAAATAAGGTGGTTAAAAACTATAATAAAATGAAAGAAGAAATATAAAATGTGCCTTCTTCCCTTGAGCCAGTTTTCCTTTAGCTGGTCCAGATATCTTCTATTAAGATTATCAATTTGCATAATCCAATTAAGAAATGGGCAGAGGACATGAATAGACACTTCTCCAAAGAAGAAATTCAGATGGCCAACAGGCACATGAAAAGATGCTCCACATCGCTAATCATCAGAGAAATGCAGATTAAAACCACAATGAGATATCACCTCACACCAGTGAGGATGGCCAACATCCAAAACACAAACAACAACAAATGTTGGCGAGGATGTGGAGAAAAGGGAACCCTCCTACACTGCTGGTGGGACTGCAAATTAGTTCAACCATTGTGGAAAGCAGTATGGAGGTTCCTCAAAAAACTCAAAATAGAAATACCATTTGACCCAGGAATTCCACTCCTAGGAATTTACCCTAAGAATGCAGCAGCCCAATTTGAAAAAGGACAGATGCACCCCTATGTTTATCGCAGCACTATTTACAATAGCCAAGAAATGGAAGCAACCTAAGTGTCCATCAGTAGATGAATGGATAAAGAAGATGTGGTACATATACACAATGGAATATTATTCAGCCATAAGAAGAAAACAAATCCTACCATTTGCAACAACATGGATGGAGCTAGAGGGTATTATGCTCAGTGAAATAAGCCAAGCCGAAAAAGACAAGTATCAAATGATTTCACTCATATGTGGAGTATAAGAACAAAGAAAAAAACTGAAGGAACAAAACAGCAGCAGACTCACAGAACCCAAGAACGGACTAATAGTTACCAAAGGGAAAGGGACTGGGGAAAATGGGCAGGAAGGGAGGGATAAGAGGGAAAAAGGGGCATTACGATTAGCAGATGTAATGTTGGGGGGGCACGGGGAGGGCAGTACAACTCAGAGAAGACAAGTAGTGATTCTATAGCATCTCACTATGCTGATGGACAGTGACTGTAATGGGGTTGGTGGGGGGGACCTGATGAAGGGGTAGTTTAATAATCGTAATATTGCACATGTAATTGTAAATTAATGATAAAATAAATTATACTAAAAAAATAAAATAAAATAATAAAAAAAGATTCAACCCCCCCCCCAAAAAAAAGATTAGCAATTTGCGTACTGTTTTTCTGTTTTCAGAAAAGTTTGTTGAAGTCTCCAAATTGTGGATTAATATTTTTCTCCTTTCAGTTCTATCAGTTTTTGCTTGAAATATTTTGAATATCTTTGTTGGTGCACAAAGAGTATTATGTCTATTGGCAAACTGAACCTTTCAACATTACTCACTATTCTTATGATACCTACATTGTCTCATAACTGAAATAGTCACTGTGGCCTTATTAAAAAAAATTTTTTTTGCTATTATTAATATATATGTGCAACATTATGGTTACTAGACTCCCCCTATTATCAAGTCCCCACCACATACACCATTGCAGTCACTGTCCATCAGCGTAGAATCAATACTTCTCTTCTCTATGTTATACTGACTTCCCTGTATCCCCCCACCACACACACACCCATGCAACATTATGTGTGCTAATTGTAACAGCCCTTCTCCCCCCTTACCCCGCCCTTCCCACACATCTTCCCCAGTCCCTTTCCCTTTGGTAACTATTAGTCCGTTCTTGGGTTCTGTGAGTCTGCTGCTGTTTTGTTCTTTCAGTTTTTTCTTTGTATTTATACTCCACAGATGAGTGAAATCATTTGATACTTGTCTTTCTCTGCCTGGCTTATTTCACTGAACATAATACCCTCTAGCTCCATCCATGTTGTTGCAAATGGTAGGATTTCTTTCCTTCTTATGGCCGAATAATATTCCATTGTGTATATATACCACTTCTTCTTTATCCATTCATCTACTGATGGACACTTAGGTTGCTTCCATTTCTTGGCTATTGTAAATAGTGCTGTGATAAACATAGGAGTGCATATGTCTTTTTCAAACTGCACTGCTGCATTCTTAGGGTAAATTCCTAGGAGTGGAATTCTTGGGTCAAATGGTATTTCTATTTTGAGTATTTTGAGGAACCTCCATACTGCTTTCCAAAATGGTTGAACAGAAATTTACATTCCCACCAGCAGTGTAGGTGTGTTCCACTTTCTCCACATCCTCGCCAACATTTGTTGTTTGTCTTTTAGATGGCGGCCATTCTAACTGGTGTGAGGTGATATCTCATTGTGGTTTTAATTTGCATTTCTCTGATGACTGGTGATGTGGAGTATCTTTTCATGTGCCTGTTGGTCATCTAAATTTCTTCTTTGGAGAAGTGTCTGATCAGCTCCTCTGCCCATTTTTTAATTGGCTTATTTGCTTTTTGATTGTTGAGGTGTGTGAGCTCTTTATATAATTTGGATGTCAACCCCTTATCGGACATGTCATTTATGAATATATTCTCCCATACTGTAGGATGTCTTTTTGTTCTACCAATGGTGTCCTTTGCTGTACAGAAGCTTTTTAGTTTGATATAGTCCCATTTGTTCATTTTTGCTTTTGTTTCCCTTGCCTGGGGCAATAAGTTCATGAAGAAGTTGCTCGTGTTTATGTCCAAGATATTTTTGCCTATATTTTTTTCTGAGTTTTATGGCTTCATGACTTACATTCAGGTCTTTGGTCCATTTTGAGTTTACTTTTGTGTATGGGGTTAGACAGAAAACCAGTTTCATTCTTTCACATGTAGCTGTCCAGATTTGCCAACACAGTGTTGAAGATGCTGTCATTTCCCCATTGTATATCCATGGCTCCTTTATCATATATTAATTGACCATATATGGTTGGGTTTATATATGGGCTCTCTAGTCTGTTCCACTGGTCTATGGGTCTGTTTTTGTGCCAGTACCAAATTGTCTTGATTACTCTGGCTTTGTAGTAGAGCTTGAAGTCAAGGAGCATAATTTCCTCTGCTTTATTCTTTCTTCTCAGGATTGCTTTGGCTATTCAGGGTCTTTTGTGGTTCCATATGAATTTTAGAACTATTTGCTCTAGTTCATTGAAGAACGCTGCAGGTATTTTGATAGGAATAGCATTGAATCTGTAGATTGCTTTAGGCAGGATGGCCATTTTGACAATACTAATTCTTCCTAGCCAAGAGCATGGGATGAATTTCCATTTATTAATGTTCTCTTTAATTTCTCTTAAGAGTTTCTTGTACTTTTCAGGGTACAGGTGTTTCACTTTCTTGGTTAGGTTTATTCCTAGGTATTTTATTCTTTTTGATGCAATTGTGAATGGAATTGTTTTCCTGATTTCTCTTTCTGCTAATTCATTGTTTGTGTATAGGAATGCAGCAGATTTCTGTATATTAATTTTGTATCCTGCAACTTTGCTGAATTCAGATATTAGAACTAATAATTTTGGAGTGGATTCTTTAGGGTTTTTTTATGTACAATTATCATGTCATCTGCAAACAGGAACAGTTTGACTTCTTCCTTGCCAATCTGGATGCCTTTTATTTCTTTATGTTGTCTGATTGCGTGGCTAGCACCTCCAGAACGATGTTGAATAAAAGTGGGGAGAGTGGGCATCCTTGTCTTGTTCCCAATCTTAAAGGAAAAGCTTTCCGCTTCTCACTGTTAAGTATAATGTTGGCTGTGGGTCTGTCATATATGGCCTTTATTATGTTGAGGTACTTGCCCTCTATACCCATTTTGTTGAGAGTTTTTATCATGAATGGATGTTGAATTGTGTTGAATGCTTTTTTAGCATCTATGGAGATGATCATGTGATTTTTGTCTTTCTTTTTGTAGATGTAGTGGATGATGTTGATGGATTTTCGAATGTTGTACCATCTTTGCATCCCTGGGATGAATCCCACTTGATCACTATGGTTGATCTTTTTGATGTATTTTTGAATTCGGTTTGCTAATATTTTGCTGAGTATTTTTGCATCTATGTTCATCAGGAATATTGGTCTGTAATTTTCTTTTTTTGTGGTGTCTTTGCCTGGTTTTGGTATTAGAGTGATGTTGGCCTCGTAGAATGAGTTTGAGAGTATTCACTCCTCTTCTAATTTTTGGAAAACTTTAAGAAGTATGGATATTAGGTCTTCACTAAATGTTTGATAAAATTCAGCAGTGAAACCATCTGGACCAGGAGTTTTGTCATTAGGTAGTTTTTGATTACCAATTCAATTTCTTTGCTGGTAATTCATCTATTCAGATTTTCTGTTTCTTCCTGGGTCTGTCTTGGAAGGTTGTATTTTTCAAGAAAGTTGTCCATTTCTTCTAGGTTATCCAGTTTGTTACCATACAATTTTTCATAGTACTCTCTCATAATTCTTTGTATTTCTGTGGTGTCCAGAGTGATTTTTCCTTTCTCATTTCTGATTCTGTTTATGTGTGTAGACTCTCTTTTTTTCTTGATAATTCTGGCTCGAGGTTTATCTATTTTATTTTCTCAAAGAATCAGCTCCTGCTTTCATTGATTCTTTCTATTGATTTATTCTTCTCAATTTTATTTATTTATGCTCTAAGCTTTATTATGTCCCTCATTCTACTGACTTTGGGCCTCATTTGTTCTTCCTTTTCTAGTTTCGTTAATTGTGAGTTCAGACTATTCATTTGGGATTGTTCTTCTTTCCTGAGGTAGGCCTGTATTGCAATATATTTCCCTCTTAGCATGGCCTTCACTGCGTCCCACAGATTTTATGGTGTTGAATTATTGCTGTCATTTGTCTCCACATATTGCTTGATCTCTGGTTTTATTTGTTCATTGATCCATTGATTATTTAGGAGCATGTTATTAAGCCTCCATGTGTTTGTGGGCTTTTTCGTTTTCTTTGTGTAATTTATTTCTAGGTTCATACCTTTGTGATCTGTAAAGCTGGTTGGTACAATTTCAATCTTTTTGAATTTACCAAGATTCTTTTTGTGGCCCAATATATGATCAATTCCTGAAAATGTTGCATGTGCACTTGAGAAGAATGTGTATCCTGTTGGTTTTGGATGGAGTGTTCTGTAGATGTCCGTTGGGACCATCTGTTCTAATACGCTGTTCAGTGCCTCTGTCTCTTTATTTATTTTCTGTCGGGTTGATCTGTTGTTTGGAGGGATTGGTGTGTTGAAGTCTCCTAAAATGAATGCATTGCATTCTGTTTCTCCCTTTAATTCTGTTAGTATTTGTTTCACATATGTAGGTGGTCCTGTGTTGGGTGCATAGATATTTATAATAGTTATATCCTCTTGTTGGACTGACCCTTTTATCATTATGTAATGTCCTTCTTTGTCTCTTCTTACTTTCTTTGTTTTGAAATCTATTTTGTCTGATACAAGTATTGCAACTCCTGCTTTTTTCTCACTATTAGTTGCATGAAATATCTTTTTCCATCCCTTTATTTTCAGTCTGTGTATGTCTTTGGGTTTGAAGTGAGTCTCTTATAGGCAGCAAATAGATGGGTCTTGTTTTTGTATCTATTGGGTAACTGTATGTCTTTTGATTGGTGCATCCAGACCATTTACATTTAGAGTGATTATTGATAGGTATGTTCTTATTGCCATTGCAGGCTTTAGATTTGTGGTTACCAAAGGTTCAAGGGTAATTCCCTTACTACCTAACAGTCTAATTTATCTTACTTCGTATGCTATTAGAAACACAACCTAAAGGTTCTTTTTTTTTTCCTCCTTTTTCTTCCTCCTCCATTCTTTGCATGTTATGAATCATATTCCGTACTCTTTGTCTTCCCTTGTGTGACATCTATTTAGCCTTAGAAATACTTCCATCTGTAGGAGTCCCTCCAAAATGCACTGTAGAGGTGGTTTGTAAGAGGTAAATTCTCTCAGCTTTTGCTTATCTGAAAATTGTTTAATCCTTCCTTCAAATGTAAATGATAACCTTGCCAGGTAGAGTATGCTTGGTTCAAGGCCCTTCTTCTTCATTGCATTAAATATATAATGCTATTCCCTTCTGGGCTGTAAGGTTTCTGTTGAGAAATCTTATGATAGCCTGATGGGTTTTCCTTTGTAGGTGATCTTTTCCCTCTCTCTAGCTGCTTTTCAAAGTCTGTCTTTGTCCTTGATCTTTGCCATTTTAATTATTATATGTCTTGATGTTGTCTTCCTTGGGTCCCTTGTGTTGGGAGATCTGTGCACCTCCATGGCTTGAGAGACTATCTCCTTCCCCAGATTGGTGTAGTTTTCAGCAATTACCTCCTCAATGACACTTTCTATCCCCTTTTCTCTCTCTTCCTCTTCTAGTACCTCTATAATGTGAACATTGTTCCTTTTGAATTGGTCACACAGTTCTCTCAACATTCTTTCATTCTTAGAGATTGTTTTTTCTCTCTGTGCCTCAGCCTCTTTGTATTCCTCTTCTCTAATTTACTGTCTCTTCTACTATATATAATCTGCTTTTAAATCCTTCCATTGAATGTTTCATTTCAGATATGGAATTTCTTAATGATTGAATCTCCATCTTATTCGTTCCTGAGTTGTTGAATATTTTTCTGTACCTCCATAAGCATGTTTATGATTTTTATTTTTAACTGTCTTTCAGGAAGATTGGTGAGTTCAGTTTCATTCGGCCCTTTTTCTGGGGTTTGTGAGATTTTGGTCTGAATCATGTTCTTTTGACGTTTCATATTTCTGTGTGGTGCCACTAATGTGCAGAAGCTCGCTGCTCAGCCTCTAGAGTGGGGTTGGGGGTCCTAGGGGAGTGGAGCTGGTGCCTGGGGGTAGGAAAAATCTGTTTCCTGATTCCTCTGCAGTGCCTGTCTCCAGTGTCAGAGCCAGTGGGCCAAGCACATACAGGTAACCCTCTATGCTTTGTGTCTCTAGCTGTTGTAGGTGTGGCCTCCCTCTGGCTGGCCTGATGCCAGCACAGTGATTGACAGTTTGCAATCCAATGCCAGCAGGCTAGAAGGAAGGTGCATCAGGCTGCCTGCCACAGTGGGGAGCCTTGGAGCTGAGTAGGCAGCCAGGGGGATGGAGCTCCTGAAGCTCCTCAATGTTCCCAACCAGCTGGGCAGAGTGCACCCAGACAACCTATCCCTTCTCCCATGCAGCAAACTCTGCCCAAACCCTGCCCCTTCAGCAGCCCTCTGGCTACTAGGAAACCTCTCAGACCGCCCGCCCTTCCTCTGACACAGAGCGCTGGGTGTGGATCCCCTCCTCCACAAATGGCTGCAATCTGTCTCTCAATTACTCCGCCTGTCCCAGCTCCACATCCTCCAGAGCAGTGCATAATGTAGGTTTCTGCTTGCAAAGCAGATCTCCAGGGCTACATGTTCAGCAGTCCCAGTATTCCACCCCCTTCCCCGCTCCCTTTCTCTTCCTCCCTCTGGTGAGCTGGGGTGGGGGAAGGGCCTGTGTCCCGCTGGATTATGGCTTTCATACGTTACCCTGTTTCTTGAGGTCTGCTCTGTTCATGAGGTCTGTATGCTGTCTGGTTCAGCCTTCTTTTATTGTTGCGGTCTTACAGTTAGTTGTATTAATTAACTATATTTTTGTACTGTTTGTGGTTTTGGGAGGAGCTCTCTGTCTAACCTCTAACACTGCCATCTTGAATTCCATGTTCTGGCTTTATTTTTATTGGTGCTTACATAGTGTATTTTTTCCATCTTTAACTTAAGCTATCTCTGTATTTGTATTTAAAGTGGGTTTTCTTTAGTCAGCATATAGGTAGGTCTTTTAATCAATCTGACAATCTGTGTTCAGATCTTCACATTAATGTAATTATTGATATGGTTCGATTAAAATTATTACCTTGTTAGTTGTTTTCTATTTGCCCAAAGAATAGAAGCATATTCTTTTTCTTTTTTCTTTTTACCTCAAAACCCCCACCCCTTTTTCTTTTTAAAATTATTTTTATGATTTCTTCATATACTCATTATTATACTTCTTTAAAAAATATTTTCATAGTTGCCCTAGGGCTTATATTTTACATCTTTATCACAGTCTACCTTCAAATAACATTATATTGCTTTATATGCAAGGTAGAAACCTTACAGCTATTTATTTTTAATTCCTCCCTCCCAGTTTTTGTGCTATCGGCATACATTCCTTTTCTATATCCTATAAACCCACAGTAATTTGTCATTATTTTACTTTAGACAGGTAATTATCTTTAGAACAAATAAAACTAAGAAAAAATATTTTTTATGTATCATTTAAACCATTTCATAAGCTCTTCATTTTGTTATCTTTCTGGTACCATAGTTCTTTTGCCTGAGAAACCTCCTTTAGCATTCCTTACAGGGTTGGTCTGCTGGTAAAGAATTATCTTCATTTTATTTTCCTAAAAAAAAAACTTATCTTCATTTCTCCTTCATATTTGAATTGGAGATGTGCAGCCTAATTTACCTCCTCTTGAGTGTGGGCCAGATACAGTAACTTGCTACTAACACACAGAATCAGATGGAAGTGACAATGTGTGATTTGAGAGACTAAGTCTTAAAAGGCACTGTGCTTCTGTCTTGCTGGGTTTTTCCACAGTGGGTGATAGAACCATGAAGCAAAGCCACTGGTGAATTTCCAACCTCCAGAAAAGAAATGGTTGGTTTTTTTGAGCCACTACATTTTGGGGTGATTTGTTACCCAGCAGTATATAACTAATATTGGAGTTCTCTGGGTTTCTTGGATGCTTTCATTATTTTTGTTAATTTCTTGATTTCTTGAAATGTTGCTTCTGCCCCAATCTCTATTCTCTTCTATGTATTCTAATTACATGTTAGACTGCATGGGGTTGTCCTACAGTGCTTGGATGCTTTATTTGCAGTTTTAAACACCTGGCAAATCATCCTTATCATGTTCCCCTTAAAACACCAACCCCAGCTGCATAGCACCCCCTTTTCTGTGGGATTCCACCAGGATGTTCTTCTAAGCTCCTAACTCTTCCCTTAATTTTTCCCAGCCCTACAGGGGTTAGGTTTTTTCTGAATTTGCTGTCATGTACTGTTGTTTTCCTGTCTTTTCAGTTAGTTAATAACTTATCCTAATTAACAATTTTTATTAAAATTTTCTCTGTTCAAATAACAGGTATAGTTTCTGTTTCCTGACTAAACCTTGACTGATTTGGAAATTGGTACAGTGAGTCCCAGTAAACAAATCCTCAAAGATGGGAATTAGATCAGTTTAGTTGTGTCCTTGGACTTGATTGTAGTGCTAAACTCCTCGCTAATATAAAGTGGAATGTTGTGATCTGTTGTAATGACATGGCAAAACTTTCAGTCAATATTACTCCAACTTATTTGATCACAGAAACTTCTGTTGAAAGAATCATCTTACAGGACTAGCATTCCACAGAACAAACTTTGGGAAATGCTGGTTTAGCCATACTTTTCTATTCACTGTGTCCTCCCGAAACACATCAAGCACATTTGAGTTACTGCTCATGTTTCATCCAAACTGAGAATCTGTACTCATCATTTGAGCCTCAATCCATGTTTTATATCAAGTATTTGAGGCTTTTCCTGACACTGAACCCAAACCCCTGCCCAAAAGAACTAATTGGTTGTATTACTTTGTACATTCCTCTCATATGATCATTGCCACATTGTATCATAGTTGTTTACTTACATGCTTAGCACACTGGAATCATTCAGTGAGAATGGTTATGGAGGAGAGCTATAGTTATTTATTCATTCAGATGAATCTGAGCACTTCGAATTTGCTACTACAGAAGAGGATAAACAGACATGCTACATTATCCGAAATGAATTGTCTATAACATTATTACTGTGTGTTACAATTTCCCCTCAAGAACAGAAATGTTTCTTTTTTTCCATTTTGCAAATCTGTTCACCTTAGATAAGCAAATAAATACAGCTCAACAAACATAATACTGAGCAATACTCTGTGCCATGAACTATGCTAAACCTTAAGTGCGTGAACATGATACATATGAATGCTTATGGTTTAATGGATACACAGATTTATAGTCAAGTAAATTTCAGTATCAATGTGATAAATACAATAATGGAAGTATATATGACTTGTTGGAGTAGTTTAGCAGAAAAGATAAACTCTTTATGAGAAAGATTATGAGGAAAGACTTGATACAGATTTCTGAGCTGGAGTTGGAAGGAGAAATACAGTTTTCTAAGCAGAGAAGAGGTAGGGGCATAAATGAAGACATGATGGCAAGAAAATAGTAAAGTTTTGAAGAAGTAAAAGCAGTTTCAGGGGCATTAAGCAGTACACAGTTTGTGGCAGAAAAGGAGACGGTATTTAGGCAAAGGCCAGAACATGGCAAGAGCCTCAGATGCCATTCTGAGAAACTTGGATTTATCTATCAGGCAATGGGGAGCCAGAGAAGATAAATGGTATTTATTTTTCCTTTTCTGCATTAGGAAAAATTTGTACTACCACCCATTGAACAAATGTCTATTGAGCATACAGAGTAACTCAGGTATTTTGCTGGGTGCTGGATTATTTAATAGAGTTGTGCTTTTAAAGCTCTTTATAAAGGATATTTCTGTTAGAACAATAATAGATAATAAAAGAAAATAATAAAATAAGGTAAATAGCCCAGATTTCATTTATAGTTTCTATTTCCCTACTGATTCTCAGCATAACTTGCAGGACAGTATTTCTAACTCTGTTGCTAATGACAAGACCAACACTTTGAATCATTTCTGCTAGGCAGCAGATTTTCCAGCCAACCATTTTATTATTATCTGCAATTAGTCTTCCATAAAGGGCAAATTATTTCCTTTATTCCCTTTCTAAATTTCATAGCTTTCATATTTTTTGTTTTACATTACTATCTCTATATTTCTATTTAAAGTTAGTCCAAGGAAATTCACATTTTTCAGCCTTACAAACTCTTGTTATTTAAAATACATAGAAGAAAACAAGAAAATCTTCCAAAATGAAGGTAATAGTCTCCAGGAAGGAGTAAGAAAGATCCTGTAAAGAAGAAATAATGCAACAAGAGAGTTAAATTCCAAGTATTATCTAAGTAAGCAATACCAAGATATACGTGGAAGTCTGTACATTGAAACACAGAATTACACGGAGAACTTATATATAATCAAATGAACACCAGTTAATTCTATATTAGGGTTTCAAAAGAAAATTTGAAATTTCAGAATCAGTGATGGGGATGAAAGGAATGAGTAGTACTTTATTAAAGACAGTATTCTTGTAATATAGAAAACATGTTCTCAAATGTTTCCTAGTTTGTCCTGATTATTTTAAAGCAAAACTTTACACCTAGATGAAAACAATGATCTGAAACTGGTTGTTAATTTGTTAAAAAACAAAAACTAGTCACCCCATTACAATTATTCTCTTCTAACAAGAGAACCAGAGGCAAAGAAAATATGCTGACACTGCAAAGAATCATAAATTTAGGTTAAATATGGGATGAGTGCCTTGAAGGAGAAGGTTGTTCAATTTGGGATTAGATATTGTGAAATTTTTTTCTGGAGGTCTTTAGACATAGGCTGGATTACAAACTGTATGTCTTGCTGTGAACAAGGGAACAGACAAGATTTCTCAAGATCCTGTTGAGCCTGGTGATCTTTGAAAATGAAAGCCTAATTAAAAGGCTCCCTAGGGACAGGTCAAAGGAATTCTTTTATCCCTACTGCCCTTATCCCAGTTTATCCACGCCTTATTTCTCCCCTTTCATTCAGCCTACTCTAAAACTGAAAATACACATTGTGCAAGTTTCCACCTTTGCTTCTTCTACCTCCTGTAATCCCATTATACTATTAGAATTAATTTTAAATCTCTTGTACCTTATCTCTAAACTGATGCTTATTAGGTGTTTTTTAATAAAGATTAACACTAAACATTCCTCTAAAACTTGTGTTCTCAATTGGACAAAAATTTTTTAATGTTAGGCTCTAGGATTTCAAAGTCCTTCAAATCTTTTAATATATCTTTTTGCGTTAAATTCCTGTTGGAATAATACTGACGTTTCACTTCTTGGAATATTTTAAAGGTGAACATCTCTACCACAGCACCCTAAGAATAGCAAGTGATGCATGGTTTAACACTTGACATAATTATTTTGCCGATTTAACGTAATTAATACATTCCTGTGGTAGTAAATGAGGCATGAAAGAACATTTTTTGTATCCTCCGCTCTCTCGCTTTAAAAATTAGTGACGTTCATTTGGGTAAGTTTTAAACCACCTTGTAGAGATGAAAATGTTCAATCCCATAACAATTGTGTTAAAGAATTTTCCAGTGTTTTAAAACACGATCCCATTCCCAACAGTGATCTTTCTCCAGACCACGATTCAGCGCCATGTTAAAACTTCAGACTTCTGATTTGAGACTAATACTCTGACATTCATCTGTAAGTTTCCTTACCAACATTCTAAGCAACATCTAAGAGTCAGGGCAGGCCTCTCGATGCCAACCCCTCGGCAAACCACGACTCAATCACCGTCCCAAACGCTGTACTCAGCCTAGCTCCCGCGGTAATTATCCGTGGCCAGGCCTCGGCATAACACTATGGTTGCACCTGATTGGTGCACTGCTTGTCAGTCACACGGAGAGGGTGGGTCCTCAAAGCCCGCTCTAAATGAGACGCTATGTTCTTGCGTCATCGCTGAGCGACGAACACAGGAGAGGGAGGGGGTGACGTTTGAGGAGCACCTCGGAGTGGCGGGGGAGGCCTGCAAAGGTGTCATGGCTGCTGTCGCTGAGCTTAGTCTCCCGAGCATCGGTGACAGTAGCCTGGAGCGGAGCTGCAGCCCCAACCTCTCCCAAAAGGTGCTCTGTGAAATCTTTCGCTCCCTGCATAACCTGGCTGGACAAGTGAGTGGTGGTCTGTGGGAGTAAGGGTATGGGAACCATCCGGCCCCTCCCCCCCCCCCCGTTTTCCTCTAGCGGCGGCGGGGGGGCCGCGGAGGCCTGTGGGGTGTGGGACCCGTCTGGAGTAGCTGAGGCCCGGGGAGGAGCCCGGACCGAGCCAGCTGCGGTGGAAGTGAGGATGGCCACACGGGCTTGGTTGAAGACTGGTTGCAGATTAGATTTCCTTGCAGCTCTTCTGCCCGAGAGTGAGCATAGTTGTGAGTGAAAACCCGGCTCTGAGAGGTACAGGCTTGGAGGAGTGAAAGCGGAAGAGCTCTGAGGGTTTGGGAGGCGCCTGGCGATCAGGATCCCTTTTCCTCCATTCACTATAGAAACTCATAGGTTAGTACGGCCCGAGATCTGGGAAAGCTCTCCGCCTTTTTTGGATGATTTGCTGCTATGAGTCACTTAGTTTTGCTTATTTCTTTTTTCCTTCCGGCCCCTTGTGTGCATCTTTTACCTTTCAAACGGGGAGGGAACTAAAATAAATTAACCTAAAATATTTCTAGCATAAGGTTGGATGTTATCCATGGTTAATACTCTTCGCATCAGAACTGTTGAACTGGTTATCAATTAATTAACTGGCTGATAAATAGCTTTTGCGGAAAGGTTATATATAATAAAATTGGGTTTAAATAAAACTGCTCCTTACAATCTGTCAAGTCACTATTTCGTTTCATGATGTAAAATAAAATATAAAGCAAATTTCAAATGAGAAACAACTTGAAAATAAGTTTGTCTGCTTTTAAAAAGGAAATCTTCTCTGGTATCTTAAACGGAATATTTTCTAGCTATAAAAGTTTGTTACGGGGCTGGGATTGGTGCAGGTAGTAGTCACAGCAGGCTTTATTGTGTCGAAGGTAATGGTACTTCCTTTATGAAAACAGAGCGTTTGCCTCATTTGTGAAAATTGTTAAAAAGCCTTGGCTAGATGGAGAATCAACTTTTTAAAAAGTATTTTAATATTTTTTTAAAATCCTAGTGTGTTTGTTATGATTTACAAAGAGCATTTCTAAGTTAAACACTCAGTTTGGTGTAGTGAACAACTGTTAATGCAAGCCTGCTAAAAGTTACAAGATTTAAACTCAGTTGTTAGCCAAGGACTTATTACTAAAAAAAATTTCTTTAAAGATAAGAAAGACTAAGACCCAAGACCTGTAAATGGTTGAAAGGCTTTATGAACTTTTTATGGTATGGACCTTAGAACGTTAAGTTGTATTTATAGTGTAATGTCAGGGTGAAAAAACTATGCCTATCTATAATTTACATTAGTTTTTTTTTCAGTAATGAGGTTTTTTTTTTAATAACGTTAAAAAATAACTTAAACATTTCTTTTGGAATATTTTGCATCCTGAATTCTCAAAACTCATTTAAAAAATTTTAAACATTCAGATATTCTGTAGGTACAGGTTATGATTAAAATTTACTTATGTCACCTGTCAAAAATGTTCAGAGTAAATATTTGGCAAGTTTATATGACACAGTGAAGGGACTATCTACAAATGTCAAAAAATAAGGTTGTCTCATCAATTACATGCTAACCATTTTGATAATACTCCTTATATTTTGAGATGTATTGTTTAAAAATAAGAATGAAAGCCAGAGTTCTTTACTTATAAAATTGCCCTGGGAGGAAATCACTATTTCCTTTTGCAACAAGTTTGAAGGATGTTTTTAAAAATATAAGTTGTAATATGCCTAAGTAGACTCTCTATAGTATCACTGTGTTATTAGATCTCCTCAATAGGAAACATAAAATTGAATTTTAAAAAGTATTTTATATCCCTGTGTCAAATTTACTGATTTTAATCTAATTGCTTGCCTCTGGATGGCCCATTTTACCAAGCTGAAGTATTATTTATTGTTAGCTTGGATTTTCATAATAATTTAATAAAGTTTTTACTGAGAATGCATATTTAAATAGTCCATATTAATGGCAGACTAATACATTTTTGAGTGAGTTTCATAGGGTGAAAAGCATAGAATTGATATTACTAATGGAATTTGTTGAATAAATAGTTGGATGTATTGGGATAGTTTTAATTATGTGGTTTTCTTAAAATAGCAAGTATCTTTTAATTACTTTAGAAAACTTATATAATTCTGATGAATTAAAATGAGAGTATGATCCAAACATTAAGATTTATTTCCTGTAAGTTATTTTCTCCAGAAAATGTCATGCTTTGCTTTGGTTGAGGATTTGAGTGTTATCCCCAAACGCTATTCATAAATTTGTTATAATTGACTATACGTGCCTTTGAGAACTGTGAAAGTATAGTAATAGTTTACATCCATACATAACATAAGCAGTTGTCTAATGAAATCTTTATAGGCATTAAATAATGTAAATTAAGATTAATGCAGTAATCTTGAGACCTTAGTTAAATTATCATGAACTAATCGTTGCCATTGCAGCCTATAGAAAACTTCCTATTTCTTTTAGACTTGTCTAATATGGACTTTAAATGTTTCTGGTTTCATGTTCAGAGGGTGGTAAATTTCTATCATACATTCATTCAGTATAGTGCCTTTTTTGGGTAACTTTGGAACTCTTTGGTTCTTTGTACAGTGATTCATCTTTTTTTATTACAATCACAGCTTGTAAGATCAGTATGTGAACTAATGTAACACTTGTCTTTATTTTGTAGAAAACGACTAATTTTTAATAAATGATTTCTGAAAAAAACAATGTAATTCCACTATGCAGTACATCCTTACAGTATGCTTTAAACACATGTCCCTAGAAAAGTTTATGGTGGTTCGCTTTTATTCAGAGATTAGAGATGCAGTCTTTCTCTCTAAAATTTTCACTGATTTTGATATCAGTTTATATCCAGGTTGTTGGTAGTTTTCTGTATGTAATCTTACCCTAACAGGTTACACATAGCTAACTTAGAAGAATGTAAATATAATGAGCCCTTGTGCTACAGTAGAAAATGCTGTTTAGCAGAAGATCTGGCCATTCCATCCAGTCTCTGACCATTTATTTCAACATTGTGGAAAAGTATTTGTTTTTCAATTTTAGATTTCCAGTTACTTAATGATTTAATTTTTCTTTGAAGTAGACAAACATGTTGACATTTATCCTTAGACTTTATAATATGTATGAATAGTGTTGATCTTTAAATTATTTTTAAAATTGGTTAAAGTTAAAAACAGTAAAAATGTGACTCAAAAGATACCAGAGTAATGATATATTGCAATTAAGTATTTATGTACATATTTAACAAAAAAAAATGTATACCTCAGAACTTTCATAGATGTGCCTGCCCCTTCTGCTTAATGCCCTGAACTAGAAGTTGAAGATTCTGAGTAGGGCAAGACTATCTTGGCTCCCATCCGAACATTTTTAGATACTAACATACTAAAAAAGCCTAATCTTATCATCTTTTTTGGATAGTTTCTCTCACCTCTTAAGGTTGTCCCATTACACAGACCCAAGAATAGAATTAGAATAAGATGACAGTGTGTTCTTTTTTAATGAAAATTGCCCCTTTCTTGGCTTTTTAAAATGAAAACTAAGCAGAGCATTTTAATGTGTCATTAAAAACTTGATAACGTTGAGCTAAATTGGCATGTTGGTCTATTGAAATCTCGTTTTTGTGACAATCGCATGTGTACAACTTAACTGTAATTTTTGTGATGTTGCTGGTTTGCCCCTTTGAAGCTTAATCTCAGAGATGATGTGGTGAAAATTACAATTGATTGGAACAAGCTCCAGACCCTCCCAGCATTCCAGCCCTCTTTGCTCTGTAGTGCACTTGAGCAACACGTTTTGTATTTACAGGTAAATTTCTTGCTAAAAATGTTAACTCGATATTGGAAGTAGAAATTAATTGTATTTAAATTATAAACTGGAGTATTTGTCAGTTCATCTTAACACTATATATATATAGTGTTATTAATAAAAGGTTAGTTACTTCAACCAGGTTCGATCCAAATCTGTTCATTTACTTGGTGATCAGGACAGTTACAGTATAGCCCAGTAGGCCGATGTGGGTGTGAAGACTGAACGAATTCAATTCTATTCAATTCTAGACTTGCACTGAAAATTCAATACAGTTGCATCTATGGTGGGTTATAATTAAGCAATAAGACACGGCAGGTGTGTGTCTTGCTATGATAATGATTCCAGGCCTTGGGTGAGTTTGGAGGCTCATGGAGTGCTTTCAGTGGTTCAAGAAGTGGCATTATCCCAGCATGACACATCCTGGAGTGTCTACTGCAATTAAACAGTTTCAGCATAGTTTTTAAAAAGAAAATAATTTCTGTGACATTAATGTCTCATCTTAGTAAGTAGCCAGTCACTATTTTATCTTTTTTCTTTAATAGTTTGAAATAATTCATATTTTACATTAGAAATCAACACTGAATTGTTAGTTTATAAAAGTACTGCTAAATTTTTTAACATTTCAGTTCATTAAACAGTGTTATGTTCTTGCTGGTTTCCAGTTGAATATCTCTGCAATTATAATTGATGTTAAGTTTTTAGTTTATCTCTAATGGAAGTAAAAAATATAAATTGCCAAAAGGGAAGTGGAAGAACTGTTTGGATTGGTCAGTTTAGGGCTTATTAAGATGTTACAAGGTTTCAAAAGAGTATTTGGTATAGCAAACAAGAGAATCAAACAAGTGTTTAGATTAATGGGATGGACATTAATTTTCAGCCTTCCCTTCAATGACTTTATGGGAATTTAAACTCCGTTTCATGTTAATAGTATAGTTAACCCTAGTTTTAAAGGACAGAAGCAATGAGCTACAGTACTCAATTGAGGCTTAATTTTGGAGGGGAAATGGGTAGTTTATATTATACCACAGGGGTTTTTCCCCTCCTCTAGTGTAGCGATAGGCATCTGTCTCTTTTCAGCTATGCATCTCGGCAGGGTTTTTTTTTCCTTGTTCATTGTCTTCTTAAAAATTTAATTTCATGACCCAAGAAGATATCTTGCCATGTCACGAAAAGCCTGAGTGTTCACTTAGCATAATACCTATATATTTCATGTCTATGCTTTCTCATTCACTTTGGCCAACTCTGGTTTCAAGTGGAGAATCTCCAGTGATACAGTGATAATGCAGGGCTTTGCTGAGTGAGAGCACTGGCTCTCATGTTAAGGAGGAAAAATACTAAGCCTTAGTGTTCTGAGGAGGCATTTGAATGACATGTTAATTAAGTGGCATTGGTGCCAGAGGCTGAGGCTTTGATTTGGCACAAAATAAAAGATGAGTGACAGAGTGATTGCCTCAAAGAAAATTTAAAATTTCCTCAGGTTTTCTTTTTTTTTTTTTTAACAGATTTATAGCAAATGATAATGGTCACAACAGCAGAGACCAGCAAACACGTGTAGTCAGATCTGTGTATCCTGATATGCCAACTTTTTATATTTAGTTAATTGATATTAAAGATCATATTCACTTAGAATAAATTTATATAAATGTTAAATGTCTAATTAATTTTGATCGGTTTGAACCTTAGCAGATGAAATTGTGTTCTTTTCAGCCTTTTTTAGCAAAACTTCAGCCACTGATTAAAGAGGAGAATACAACTATTGTTGAAGAGATAGGAAAAACAGAAACAGGGGACAAGAATGAAGTAAATGACAAATTTCCCATTGGTGACCTGCAAGAGGAAGAAAAGCACAAAGATTGTGATTTAGGAGATGTGAAAAAGGCACAGATCCATTTTGATCCAGAAGTAGTTCAAATAAAGGCTGGAAAAGCAGAAGTAAGGAAACTGGCGGCAGGGGGAGTATTATTTTTTTAGATCTTATGTTGAATTTTAAAACACGCATACTTATTATTTGTAGATTGACAGACGAATATCTGCATTTATTGAAAGAAAGCAAGCTGAAATCAATGAAAACAACGTCAGAGAATTTTGCAATGTTATTGATTGTAATCAAGGTAACTACCTAGAAGTTAATTTTCTTATGATTTTAAGGACAGTTTTTACAGTTGCTCTGATCTTTCATTTGTTTTTTAAGATGAGTAGTATTAAGACCACAATTTAATTGATTTCACATATATATTTAGAAACTAAGGCAGCAGAATTCCGTTCTAATAAGACGACTGTATTGCAAAACAGCTTTCATTCTGGTTATGCAAAAATCAAATAAATGCTAACATTAAAAGGCTAATGTTTACCACAGGTGAAAAGATTGTTTTATAAAGTTTCTTTACAAAATGAAAGTGAAGTCTGTATGGCAGGGTTGCTTGGTCTCACTAGCAAGAAGGAACTAAGCTGTATAAAATTCAAGCCTTGTAAATGTATTATAAAATTATGATGACGTGAACTTTGGGAAGTTAATCCTCCTCAAGAGGGAGCAGTTTTCTCACTACTACTGAGCTGAAATATTTTATGTCATGATAAAACCAGTTTGTCGTGAAGACTATGGTGTCTTAACACTTTTTTCCTTTTTCTCAAACTGCACACATTTTTGCTGTTTTCCATCAGATTCTCCTTTTCCTCTCCCCTTGCTATTATATTTACAGATCTGCAGGTAAGGCTGCAGAATACAAAATACTGCAGAACACTGGCATAGATCATACTCAGGCAGCATAGTAATAATCAGAACAAGTACTTCTTAGAAAAAATTACAGAGAAGAGTGCCTAATTGGAATGAACATTTTTCTTGTTGCCTCTAATATCTCTTGGCTAATTATTACAAGCACAGAATTGTCAGAGGAACCTAGAACTGACTCTTAACACTTTGGTATACTGATTCTCTTAACAATGAAATAACGCAGGTTCAAGTTGGGTCCTAAATTCAGCTTTTTCTACTGTTCACGTTATATGTGCATATCTTGGTATTTTCCTGCTAGCTTTTTGGAGCAGGTGCAACAGTGGCAAAATCCCAGGTACTACAATCCAACTGCAAGTAACCCATGAGAAAGGTTTTGTTGAGGGAGCAAGTACATGTGTCACTAATGGTATTCCTCTGTTCTCCCTGCTAACTCTATTATTATAAACCACCAGGGGATAGAAATTGACAAGAATTGAAATGCTCAGCAGGATTCCTTGGCCCATTCAATCCCTTGCTGGCTCAAAACAGTGCTAGCAAGAACTGCTGTGGGGAGTGACTAGCGCTCGCACACGCACTACCTTCACACCACGCTGAATTTCCCCCTGATGGGTCACTTCATCTGTGTACTTGGGATATAGCTCTGGAATGGGTGACAGCTTCTTTTTTTAACCCTTAGACCCATGAAATGGTAGAAAGAGAAGGGAGAAGTGATGGCTCTTTAAACGTATTTTGAGGTGTCCTTAAAAAAGAGAGAGAAAATGAAAATGACTCTGTTTAGTATCTAGATATAAAAGATAAGTGCATTTTGAATTTCTTTCACAATTTGATTTATCAGCAGATTAAGGAAACTTAGACTGAAAAAATACACACATGATGTGTTAGTGTGTTCCTTTTAATACCTTGAAGTTCATTTAAATATAAACAATGTTTTTTAAAAAAATCAAATTCCATAGGGAAAAAAGAATTTATCTCTTTTATTATCCTTTTTTTATTATAGAATAATCAAGGGGAATTTTTCAGGAAACATACTGTATCTTTCTTTTAAATGCATTTTTTGAGAAGGGCAGTCTAGAAAGGGATTTGTGGTAAAAGTTTTTTAAAAATGAGCACTGGGAATCTAGGTAAAAGTGGAAAAGAGTATGTTATAATTGAGATTGCAAGGTCTTTTTGTGTGGAGTGCTGAAATAAAAGTGTACAAAATGTGATTAATCTTTTTTCTTAGATGTTCACTAATTTGATCAATCAGTAATAGGAAAAAATCTATTTTTTAAAAAAGATGTTTCAGTAAAAATAATTCTATTTGTTTTTATGATGAAATAAAGTGAAAAATTTATCTATGGCTTATAATTAAAATACTCTCTCTAATGTATAAATTATTTTCTCCAAAGGGCCAGATGTTTTTTAGAGATACTGGTATTCATTAAAAATTATATTAAATTACAACATTAGATATTGAGGACTTTTCTATATATAAGTCTGATGATTAGATGTTATAAATTTTAGAGCATAAAAATCACTAAATTTTATTCTGCCTGTAATAGTAATTAATTACTACTACTTAAAATGGTATTCTTTTTTGAGTAATATGTTAATATGAATTATTTGAAGTTTATCAAAATCTTACACATTTGAAGTTAAGAATATATTTAACCTTATACTCACCTAAACTCTCCTTAGAAAATAGTTGTGCAAGAACAGATGCCGTTTTTACCCCTTACCCTGGATTTAAAAGTCACGTAAAAGGTAAGTATCCATTAGATAATATCTTTATCACTTACAGATAATTTTTCTAGATCATAAGGAAAATGGAATAGAAATCCCTTTCCTATCTAAATTTTGCTTATTTTAAAGCAAAACAAAAAACCTTGCCTTTCTTTATTTTACCTGGGCTTATGGTTAGATGGTCTTTATGAAAAGAATGTAAAGTATTTTTCATACTGTTACAAAGAGAGAATTTCTGATTTTTGAAATGTAAATTTAATAGGCTTAAAATTTTTCTTAACTTAGTTTCTAGAGTTGTGAATACATACGGACCACAGACTAGACCAGAAGGAATTCAAGGGTCAGGTCATAAACCTAACAGCATGCTCCGAGATTGTGGTAATCAAGCTGTAGAAGAACGACTACAAAATATTGAGGCTCACTTGCGATTGCAGACAGGTAAGCAGAGTGCTGGGCAATGCCCTGTAATGTACCTTGCAAGTGGCTAAATTCCAATTCACTTAGTCACCAAATTTTCATTGAGCACCTGTCAAGTACAGAACAGTGTTCTGGTTGGTACAAAAGTGAATAAAGCATAGTTCTTGCTTTCAAGGAATTTAAAGTCATGTATTTATGCTCTTCCTCTTCTTCCTCTTCTCACCAATTCGAGACAGTTAGTAGCATGAGAACAGGTTCCAAACAGATCCTGACACTCTCAGTTTATTAAAGTCACAGCTGAAAACTAATCTTTTTCTTCCTATCAGTTTCATAACTTAACCATGACCACATCATTCTTATCACGCACTGTACTAGGTACAAAGTATTGATAAGTGTGATCCTAGTCTTCAAGGATATCTCAGTGAAGATAAGCATATAAATAAATTAATGCCATAGGGGAAGTGAACTAGCATGTATTGAATAATACTAAGTGCACTCACTTTGAAATATATTTAACAGTACACTTAAAAAATGGTGGTGTTATCACTGTCAGATAAACTGAAGTTTGAACTGCTCAAGTAATACACCCATAACAGTAAGTGATAACTAGACAGCAAATCTAGGTCTTACCTGGATGCAAAGCCTGTGTCTCTCTCCCCAGTCACCTGATCAGTTGACTCTGTCATCTAAATATCTCTCAAATTTACCTACTTCTGCCTACTTCCACAGCTACTACTTTAGTTGAAGTCACTGTGTTCTTTGCCTTGTACTAATGGAAGGATGTTAACTGACTGCTTTGCCACTGAACTTCCTCCTTGAGACAAATTCTTTACCTTGTGGCCAAATTGCTTTTTCTAAAGCTCACATCTGATCTTGCTATCCCCCAACTAAAAATTCTTTAATGGTTTTCTGTTGTCCTTATATTCATACTAAACTTAGTACTTATTCATTTATTCTACAAATAGACATTAAGTTCCTACTGTAAGCCAGGTACTGTTCTAGGCTGAGAGTACATGTGAATAAAGATTATAGTACATAAATTACATGCTACAGTAGAAGAAAAGGGCTATGGATAAAAGCTGCTTGACCAAGAGAAGGGAAAGGAGATTGGGATAGGGAGGAGTTGTAATTTTAAATATAATCTACATCTATAGTTTAGCCACATCTCTGGGCTTTCCAACTCCCACTAATTCACTTTACTCTGCTAGGTTCTTTACCCAGGCTTTTTTCTTCTGCCCATGCTTTTCCCTCCTGATTCCAGACAGGCATGGATATCCCGTTTCTGTAGTCTCAATAGCACCTAGTACTTCCTTCACTCCTTTTTAGCAGTTAACACAGTTCTCTTTGTTCAGTATATCTCCACTGCTAGGTAGTAAGGTCTGTGAGAGCAAACTGTCATGTTCATTACTTTGTACCTAGTGCAGTGCCTGGCACAAAGCAGGTATTTAAGCAGTTACTGAATAAATGAGTGCTCATTTCACCTTTTCAGACACCTACACAGTACAGTGGGGCCACAAAGTTAGTATTCTGCCTTCTCAGGGGAGGATAAGGGATGGTATGCCTGGTGAAGTGATGTTTGTACCCTTGAAGGGTTAGTAGGAATTTGTCAGCAGGCAGGAGCAAACCATTCCAAAATTAGAGAACAGCAGCTGCAAAAAGCTTAGAGGGACAAAGTATGGTTCAAGGAATTTCTGAGTCCAGTGTAGCTAAAATAATAGTTGGATGGAAGTAGAAGAAGAAAAGAGAATGAGTAAATCTTTGACGGTAATAGGATATTAACATTAAAAATGAATCTTCTGCCCCAGAACTAGATTTAAAATACAATTGTATAAAAAGGACTGACCAGTTTATTAAGTCTAATAGTATCAAGTAGTTAATTTTGAAAAATACCTGTTGAATGCCTACTATGTGCTAAGTGCTATATTGGACACAAGGGATACTGAGATGATGTAGTCACAGTCCCTGGCTCAAGGACTTTATAATCTGTTTGGGAGAAAGATTAATAGTGAAGTGGAATGTTAAAGAGGCAGTGAAGGAAAAGTACAGTGACGGCACAAGGAGCCTCTATGTGAAGAGATTCAGGCAATGTTTCATTGACCTAGTAAGCTTGAACTGGCTCTTGAAAGGTCCAGAGGTAAGGCAGAGGAGATTGTAGATAAAGGTAAGAGCAAAGTCAAATGAATAAGTTATTCATTCAGTTTACCTTATTCAAGAGCAAGAACAACCAAGATCCTAAGATAAAAAACATTCTCAAAAAAAATTTTTTTTCTAGAGTTTTTATATTTAACAAGTTGATACTTTTGATATAAAAATTTGCTCATAATTGGTAATAATTATGCATAATTGCATAATTGTCTAATCCTGTATTCAGTCAGTAAATATTGAGTACCTGTGTAGTCTATAAACCACTGTTTCTTAGGTTTGTGCAGTGTACAAACTGCACAGCCATACCCAATGACCAAACAAAATTCTGCCCTCTTAGAGCTTAGAGTGGAGAAACAAGCAAAAAATAAAATATACAGTATGTTGGATGGTTGTAAAAAAAAATAAGGGAAAAAAGTAGGTGCCAGGTAAGGGGAGGTGGAGCACTGCTCTTTTTTTTAAAGAGTGGTCAGAGAAGACCTTACTGGTGAGGTGACCTTGGAGGCAAGACCTGAAGTTGGTGAAAGTGTGCTTTGTGAATGTGAAGGGAAAGGGAACCACAAGTGCTAAACCTCTGAGGGTAGGGTATTTGGCCTAGCTGAATAACAAAAAAAAAGGAATCAAGTGGATGGAATGATATGAGTATGGGGAGAATATCCAAATTGTGTAAGACCTTGTAGATTATTGTAAAGGCATTTGTTTTTAATTTGAGAGAGATTCAAAGGTTTTGGAAGGTTTTGAGCAGAATAGTGACTGAGTTACATGTTAAAAGGCTCACTGGCTGCTTGTGTTGAGAACAGATTCCATAGGAGCAAGGCATAAGTAAGGAGATCAATTTGTAGGTTGTGATAATCCAGGGAAAGTCTGGAGCAGAATGGTCCCACTGAGGTGCTGAGAGATGAAAGGGTTGGGATGTAATTATAGTCTTGAAATTTGAGTGACCTTAGGAAGTCTGTTATGTAACAATTATGCTTAAGCTCCTCTTCAAAGTTCTTCAAGGTTAAAAGTGAAAATATGGCATGTAGGGAGAAATATAAATTGAAGAAAATGATATGACATTGCAACTACTGGATTGAATTGTCAGTTGTCACTATGCATTTTTCTCTCACAACTATCAAAGTCTGTCAGAAATACACATACAAGAAATAAATATATTGAATATAGAAACTATTCAATATCTTTCTTCTAAAATGAATTTAATATGAAACAAAACTGGCAATCCAGGAAGCATATGTACAATATATCCCATAGTGTATACTGTGAAAATGTGAGTTAAGGATTTCATTCTGTTTTACTCTTGCTTGTTTATTTTCTTAAGTTTAAATATTTCCTTCTTTTGTCTAACAATCTTTGCATGGTATTTTAAGAATAAAAATTATAAGAATTATTCAGTAGTATCTCAGAATTTTTTTTAATGTATTTAGGTGGTCCAGTGCCAAGAGACATTTATAAGAGAATTAAAAAACTTGAGGATAAAATCCTTGAATTGGAAGGCATGTCTCCTGAATATTTTCAGTCTATAGTAAGTATAAGTATCTTTAAAACATAAATAAATGTTTTATTTTAGGATTCTTCATCATAACAACAGTTCACTCATTGATTTGCTATCTGTGAAATACTTTTAGAAATTCAAAGATGAATGAACATAGTCCTATGTAGGGGATTACCTATTTTTTTAAAAATTCTGGTTCTGAATAATGCATTACAGATTTATGATTTTTTTTTAAGGGGATACTTTTATTTTACCTTACCCAAGTTGTCAAACTTAAGCCATTTTCATGGCATAATAAGCTTGAGCATAGTCAGTCAAGTCTATCTTGTAAAACAAAGGCTTCCCTAGGACCTTGTTCTGTCAGTTATCCCTATGTCTCTAACCCCTCACTCTCTACAGACTCTTGCTCTCAGCTCATGCATGTTTACATTTATCCCTCATACTAAACAAACACCTAAATCTGCCACCCTTTTTCGTTACCTTAACCACAAGGCTTTTTAAAAGACTAGTCTATCTATATTTGTCTAATTCCTCAACTCTAGCATTTATTTGTTTATTCATTCATACTTCTTTTTCCAAGGACATTAAGAAACAGCGTTGTGCTGATAAGTATTTTCTTTGTCATATCAGCAGGTTTCAGACAAGCCATCCTGAGCCCATTGTGTTATTTTCCTCCATCTTATAGGGTGATTATACATAACACTTGCCTTTCTGAGGTTTGGTTGGTTGGTTGGTTGTTGGCAGTACTATATATTAGAACTAAAATAATGTAAAATTGAACAAAATTTTTTAATTTGCTCAATTTTCAGTCAAAATTTTATTAAAACGTCTGTGCCTATAAAATTACGTAAAATAGCTTATATTAGCATGGTTCATTATAAGTTACTGGTGAAAATATATTTTAAATTATTTTACGTATAGCAGCAGTCTTTCCAGAGTTTTAAATTGGGTGTCAGAGTTAGGTACAGAAAAGAAGTATTTTCAGGTGAAGAAGGCCAGTCACAACAAAACTGAGCAGTGAATCCTAAAGATCAAAAATTTAGAGGAAGAGTTTTAGTGATTTACTTCCCTCACATGTACAATGAGGTTTATTAAAGTACTAAGGGTTGGACAAGAATTAAATGAGATTATCAGTCAAGCACTTAGCACGCTGCCTAGCACATGGCGAAATCTCAGTAAGTATTAGCATTCATTTAGTCTCAGAAATCATGTAAAAAGTAGCTGTATAAATGAGGATTAACACACAATTCCTCTGGTTTGCAGTTATCTAATTTTAGATTTGTTGATTGTACTACGTAATTACAAAGGTCTTTCCTCTTAGGATTATTCTTTGAATGTACCTTAAAATTCATTTAAAAATTTTATGTCTTTTCCTGTAAAAATTTACTATAAATTTTTCTCATTCAAGTTTCCTTCATTAGTCCCTAAGCAGGTTGTTTTTCTAGTTCAATTTCATACCGTGTTAATATAACTTGTTAACAATAGAACTGATCTTTTAAGAGAGTATCATAGTATTAGATGCCTCCAGTGAGACCTTACTCCATCATTTATCTCTTAGTTCTGATTCTGATTTATTTATAACAGCTTAATATACACCTATTACTAAACTTGGCTAACAAAAGAATAAGCCCTTCAAATCATAATCTTGTTGTGGGGCATCTTTTATACACAGGATCAAACATTTAGAGTGTTTGTCTAAGGTAGAAGTAGTCATATTGTAGAGGACCTTAAATGCTATAACCGTAAGTCTAATATATTTAAAGCTGAAATGCTATTAAAAGCATTTGAGTAGGGAAGGGACTTGTGCAAATGACATTTAGGAGATTTATCTAATACTCTTCCAGGGGTAAATGAAAAGGGAGAAACTAAGACGAAACTAAGACTAAGGAGATAGTATCATACTAGCTTAGATGTGAAGTGAAATCGTAAACTAAAGACATCACAGTGAGAATAGAAAAGATTAATGCAAGAGACAGTAGGAAAGAAAACTTGACAAATATTGATGATTGGATATGGAAAGAGACACATAGCAAGAGGAGTCCAGTTTCTGGTTGGAAAAATGATACCATCATTGATAGAAATAAGAAAATCTGGAGGGGGAGGTGTTTTGGGGGGAAAGGTGAATTTGAAGTCACAGCAGGATGTGCAGAAAGAAATATCAGGTAAGCTTTTTCAAGACGTAGGACTACACTTGAGACAGTTGGGAAAGTCTATGTAGAGGTGATAGTGTAGGTAAGAACACTAAGACTGTCAAACGCCTGAGGTCTGAAACTTAGTCACTACCTAACTTAAAGGGTAGGAAGCATTATAAATGTAAACGGAGTATTGGCCTACATGTGTTATACTGCCATACTTGTGGTAGAACTAATGCTTTTGAAAAATATTTACAAATTTATTAAACTATATTTGATTACAAGGATCACTTCTTGATAAGTATTAGAAATGACATATCCAAATGAATAGTGAGCTACAAGGAAGCACAAAACACTGAAAAGGTTTAAACATCCAGTTTGACTGTCCGCAAGGCCTAAACACATATATATGGCACAGGCCCAAAAGGAAAGAAGATTGCCTACTCACCTTCCAGAAGAGAATGAATGTACCATCTCTAGGAGCCACACCCCTCACCTGGAATAGAGCTGTAATTGTCCTTGCATGAGAGGAGTTGAACACACACCCTACAGAGGACAGAGCACGTTATTCATCACTCGTCTATCCTGGGAGTACAAACATGGCAGCTGCATAATTACAGATCCCTTTATAGTGTATATACATAGCAGTTTTCTAGCTTCTAAAGTTACAGAGTAAGGAAAAGTTGAGCCCATTAAATTTCCTCAGGATTGAACTTTGGTTAGAAATTGAACTTCTGAATTCTGAAAAGACTTTAATTGAAATTTGTTTGATTCAGATTCACATGTAGATGAATTCTAAACAAAGGGAAGCCTGTACAGTTGGACAAAAATTATTATGGTTTAGCACAGCATGTGAAAAGGGGAATATTAACAGAAAAAAACATATAAATTCTTCAGTTCATAAAACAAAACTAGATTAGGTAAAGTTCATTTCATTTATGAAACAGACATAACACTCCAAAAAAGTTAATGTATATAAAGCAGTAATATGCCAAAGACTAGTGTTTGTTGCATCTTTTAATGTATAGTTCTAAAGATCTTTAACTTTTGCATTCAACATGGAAAGATGTGAATGTTGTAATTAAAAAAAAATGTTAGGGTCATTGCTTAAAAGACCATTTAAAAGGTATAATCCTTAATTGTATTCCAAAGAGTTACTTACCGATTTTTTTTATCTTAACTATTTTAAGTGTACAGTTCATTAGTATAAATACATGAGTACATGGTATAAATATATACATTATCATGCAACCATTACACCTCCATCTCCAGAAGTTCTTTCATCTTTCAATACTAAAACTCTGTCCCCATAAACAACAGCTCCCCATTCCCTCCTCCTCCCAGCCCCTGGCACCTGGTGATTTTTAATGAAGCTAATTATACTAAAATATTGCTGTCCATCCATAAGGAAATATATATTCATCATCTTATTTATGAATGTTTCAGAACTGACATATGGAAAATACATAGCATATACTAATTATTCGCCTCATCAATTTTTATGGGAAATGAATGTCCCTACTTCTGCTTCTAACTTTTTTTTTGGTATTATTAATGTACAATTACATGAGCAACATTATGGTTACTAGACTCCCCCTATTATCAAGTCCCCACCACATACCCCATTACAGTCACTGTCCATCAGAGTACTAAGATGCTATAGAATCACTATTTGTCTTCTCTGTGTTATACTGCCTTCCCCGTATCCCCCTCACCCCCACTATATTATGTGTGCTAATCGAAATACACCTTTTTCCTCCTTATCCCTCCCTTCCCACCCATCTTCCCCAGTCCCTTTCCCTTTGGTAACTGTTAGTCCATTCTTGGGTTCTCTGAGTCTGCTGCTGTTTTGTTCCGTCAGTTTTTTCTTTATTCTTATACTCCACAGACGAGTGAAATCATTTGATACTTGTCATTCTCCACCTGGCTTATTTCACTGAGCAAAATACCCTCTAGCTCCATCTAGGTTGTTGCAAATGGTAGGATTTGTTTTCTTCTTATGGCTGAATAATATTCCATTGTGTATATGTACCACATCTTCTTTATCCATTCATCTACTGATGGTCATTTATGTTGCTTACATTTCTCAGCTATTGTAAATAGTGCTGTGATAAACATAGGGGTGCATATATCTTTTTCAAAGTAGGCTCCTGCATTCTTAGGGTAAATTCCTAGGAGTGGAATTCTTGGGTCAAATGGTATTTCTATTTTGACTTTTTTGGGGAACCTCCATGCTGCTTTCCACAATGCTTGCACTAATAATATGTTCCCACCAGCATTGTGGGAGAGTTCCCCTTTCTCCACATTCTCGCCAGCATTTCTTGTTGTTTGTTTTGTCTTTTGGATGGTGGCCATCCTAACTGGTGTGAGATATCTCATTGTGGTTTAAATTTGCGTTTCTCTGCTGACTAGCAACGTGGAGCATCTTTTCATGTGCCTGTTGGCCATCTGAATTTCTTCTTTGGAGAAGTGTCTGTTCAGCTCCTCTGCCCATTTTTTAATTGGATTATTTGCTATTTGTTTGTTGAGGTGTGTGAGCTCTTTATATAATTTAGATGTCAACCCCTTATCTGCTATGTCATTTGTGAATATATTCTCTCATACTGTAGGGTGTCTTTGTTCTACTGATGGTATCCTTTGCTGTACAGAAGCTTTTTAGTTTGATATAGTTGCACTTGTTCATTTTTGCTTTTGTTTCCCTTGCCCGGGGAGATACGTTCATGAAGAAGTTGCTCATATTTATGTCCAAGATATTTGTGCCTATGTTTTATTCTAAGAGTTTTATGGTTTTGTGACTTACATTCAGGTTTTTTATCCATTTTGAGTTTACTTTTGTGTATGAGGTTAGACAATAGTCCAGTTTCATTCTCTTACATGTAGCTGTCCAGTTTTGCCAACACCAGCTGTTGAAGAGGTTGTCAATTCCCCATTGTATATCCATGGCTCCTTTATCATATATTAATTGACCATATATGCTTGGGTTTATATTGGGCTCTCTACTCTGTTCCATTGGTCTATGGGTCTCTTTTGCCAGAACCAAATTGTCTTGATCACTGTGTTTTTGTAGTAGAGCTTGAAGTCAGGAAGCGTAATTCCCCCCGCTTTATTCTTCCTTCTCAGGATTGCTTTGGCTATTTGGGGTCTTTTGTGGTTCCATATGAATTTAAGAATGCTGTTGGTATTTTGATAGGGATTGCATTGAATCTGTAGATTGCTTTAGGCAGGATGGCCATTTTGACAATATTAATTCTTCCTATCCATGAGCACAGGACGTGTTTCCATTTATTGGTATCTTCTGTAATCACTCTCATGAGTGTCTTGTTGTTTTCAGAATATAAATCGTTCACTTCCTTGGTTAGGTTTATTCCTAGGTATTTTATTCTTTTGGATGCAATTGTGAATGGAATTGTTTTCCTGATTTCTCTTGCTGCTAGTTCATTGTTAGTATATAGGAATGCAACTGATTTCTGTGTATTAATTTTGTATCCCACAACTTTACTGAATTCAGTTATTAGATCTAGTAGTTTTGGAGTGGATTCTTTAGGGTTTTTTATGTACAGTATCATGTCATCTGCAAACAGGGACAGTTTGACTTCTTCCTTACCAATCTAGATGTCTTTTATTTCTCTGTGTTGTCTGATTGCCGTGGTTAGGACCTCCAGAACTATGTTGAATAAAAGTGGGGAGAGTGGGCATCCTTGTCTTGTTCCCAGTCTTAAAGGAAAAGCTTTCAGCTTCTCACTGTTAAGTATAATGTTGGCTGTGGGTTTGTAATATACTGCCTTTATTATGTTGAAGTACTTGCCCTCTATACCCATTTTGTTGAGAGTTTTTATCATGAATGGATGTTGAATTTTGTTGAGTGCTTTCTCAGCATCTATGGAGATGATCATGTGGTTTTTTTGTGCTTTTTATTGATATAGTGGATATTGTTGATGGATTTTCGAATGTTGTACCATCCTTGCATCCCTGGGATGAATCCCACTTGATCATGATGGATGATCTTTTTGATGTATTTTTTAATTCGGTTTGCTAATATTTTGTTGAGTATTTTTGCATTTGTGTTCATCAGGGATATTAGTCTGTAATTTTCTTTTTCTGTGGTGTCTTTGCCTAGTTTTGGTATTAGAGTGATGTTGGCCTCATAGAATGAGTTTGGGAGTATTCCCTCCTCTTCCACTTTGTGAAAACTTTAAGGAAGGCTGTATTTTTCTAGAAAGTTGTCCATTTTTCCTAGGTTATCCAGATGGTTACCATGTATCTTTTCATAGTATTCTCTCCTAATTCTTTGTATGTCTGTGGTGTCTGTAGTGATTTTTCCTTTCTCATTTCTGATTCTGTTTATGTGTGTAGACTCTCTTTTGTTCTTGATAAGTCTTGCTGGGGATTTATCTATTTTGTTTATTTTCTTGAAGAACCAGCTTGTGCTTTCATTGATTCTATTTTTTTATTCTCGATTTTATTTATTTCTGCTCTAATCTTTATTATGTTCCTCTTTCTGCTGACTTTGGGCCTCATTTGTTCTTCCTTTTCTAGTTTCGTTAATTGTGAGTTCAGACTATTCATTTGGGATTGTTCTTCTTTCCTGAGGTAGGCCTATATTGCAATATATTTCCCTCTTAGCTCGGGCTTTGCTGCATCCCACAGATTTTGCGGTGTTGAATTATTTTTGTCATTTGTCTCCATATATTGCTTGATCTCTTTTTATTTGGTCATTTATTCATTGATTATTTAGGAACATGTTATTAAGCCTCCATTATTTGTGGGCTTTTTCATTTTCTTTGAGTAATTTATTTCTAGTTCCATACCTTTGTAATCTGAGAAGCTGGTTGGTACAATTTCAATCTTTTTGAATTTACTGAGGTTCTTTTTGTGGCCTAGTATATGATCTACTCTTGAAATGTTCCATGTGCACTTGAGAAGAATGTGTATCCTTTTGCTTTTAGATGGAGTGTTCTTTAGATGTCCGTTAGGTCCATCTATTCTAATACATTGTTCAGTGCCTCTCTCTTTATTTTCTGTCTGGTTGATCTGTCCTTTGGAGTGAGTGGTGTGTTGAAGTCTCCTAAAATGAATGCATTGTATTCTATTTCCCCCTTTAATTCTGTTAGTATTTCTTTCACATATGTAGGTGATCCTGTGTTGGGTGCCTAGATATTTATAATAGTTATATCCTCTTGTTGGACTGATCCCTTTATCATTATGTAATGTCCTTCTTTGTCTCTTGTTACTTTCTTTGTTTTGAAGTCTATTTTGTCTGTTACAAGTACTGCAACTCCTGCTTTTTTCTCCCTATTGTTTGCATGAAATATCTTTTTATATCCCTTTATTTTCAGTCTGTGTATGTCTTTGGGTTTGAAGTGAGTCTCTTGTAGGCAGCATATTGATGGGTCTTGTTTTTTTATACATTCATTGACTATACACCTTTTGATTGGTGCATTCAGACCATTTACATTTAGGGTGATTATTGATAGGTATGTACTTATTGCCATTGCAGGCTTTTATTTGTGGCTACCAAAAGTTCAAGGGTAATTGCCTTACTATCTAACAGTCTAATTTAAATCACTTTGTATGCTATTACAAACACAACCTAAAGATTCTTTTTTTTTCCTCCTTTTTCTTCCTCCTCCATTCTTTGTATGTTATGAATTATATTCTGTACTCTTTGTCTGTCCCTTGGGTGACATCTGTTTAGTCCTAGGAATACTTCCATGTATAGGAGTCCCTCCAAAATGCACTGTAGAGGTGGTTTGTGGGAGGTAAATTCTCTCAGCTTTTGTTTATCTGAAAATTGTTTAATCCCTCTTTCAAATTAAAATAACCTTGCCAGGCAGAGTATTCTTGGTTCCGGGCTGTTCTGCTTCATTGCATTAAATATATCATGCCACTCCCTTCTGGCCTGTAAGGTTTCTGTTGAGAAATCTGATGATAGCCTGATGGGTTTTCCTTTGTATGTGATCTTTTTTCTCTAGCTGCTTTTAAAAGTCTGTCTTTATCCTTGATCTTTGCCATTTTAATTATTATATGTCTTGATGTTGTCTTCCTTGGGTCCCTTGTTTTAGGAGATCTGTGCAGTTCCATGGCTTGAGATACTACCTCCTTCCCAAGATTGGTGAAATTTTCAGCAGTTACCTCCTCAATGACACTTTCTATCCCTTTTCTCTCTCTTCTTTCGTTACCCCTATTATGTGAATATTGTTCCATTTGGATTGGTCACACAGTTCTCTCAATATTCTTTCATTCTTAGAGATTCTTTTTTCTCTCTGTGCCTCAGCTTCTTTGTATTCCTCTTCTCTAATTTCAGTTCCATTTACCATCTCTTCTACTACATCTAATCTGCTTTTAAATCCCTCCATTGTATGTTTCATTTCAGATATTGAATTTCTTAATGATTGAATCTGTCTTAAATTCGTTCCTGAGTTCTTGAATATTTTTCTGTACCTCCGTAAGCATGTTTATAATTTTTATTTTGAACTCTCTTTCAGGAAGATTGGTGAGTTCAGTTTCATTTAGCCCTTTTTCTGGGGTTTGTGAGATTTTGGTCTGAACCATGGTCTTTTGATGTTTCATATTTCTGTGTGTTGCCCTCTAGTGCCCAGAAGCTCCAGTCTGTGGAGCTGCTCAGCCTCTAGAGTGAGGTTGGGGGTCGTAGGGGAGCAGCGCTGGTGCATGGGGGGAGGAAAGAGCTGTTTCCCGATTCCCGTCTTCCATGCCTGTCTCCTGTATCAGAGCCAGTGGGTTGAGCACACAGGTGTAAGCCTTTGGGCTTTGCGTCTCTAGCTGTTGTAGGCGGGGCCTCCCTCTGACTGGCCTGATGCTAGCGCAGTGACTGCTGGTTTGCGAGCTGCTGCCGTATGGCCGGGGGAAGGCTTGGCAGGCTACATATCACAGTGGGGGGTCTCTGAGCTGAGTAGCCATCCACGGGGATGGAGCGCCTAAAGCTCCTCAAAGTTCCCAATCCACTGGGCAAAGCGTACCCATACAACCTTGTTCCCCTATCCCTTCTCCTGCACAGCAAGCTCCATGCAAACCCTGCCCCTTCAGCAGCCGTCTCGCTGCTAGGAAACCTCTCAGACCGCATGCCTTTCCCTTGTCCCAGAGTAGCTGGGTGTGCAGACCGTCCTCCACACAAACGGCCGGTATCTGTCTCTCAAGCACTTCGCCTATCCCATCTCCCCATCCTCTAGAGCACCACACAATGTAGGTTTCTGCTCGCAGAGCAGATGTCCAGAGCTAGGTGTTAGCAGTCCCAGGCTTCCACCCCTCCCCGCTCTGTTTCTCTTCCTCCTGCCAGTGAGCTGGGATGGGGGAAGGGCCTTGGTCCCGCTGGAACAAGGCTTTGGTACATTGCCCTGTTTCATGAAGTCTGCTCTGTTTTTGAGGTCTGTATGCAGTGTGGTGCAGCCTTCTTTCCTGTTGCTGTTTCAGGGTTAGTTGTATTAACTGTATTTTCACACTATCTGTGGTTTTGGGAGGAGTTCTCTGTCTCACCTCTCACACCACCATCTTGTTCTGCTTCTCACTTACTGATTTTATATTATAACCCTTCAAGACAGTAAATATAGCATGCATCACAAGTATATTTCCACATTACTTTGTTCATTTTATAGCCCTATCACAGTGATATGTTTACATATATCTATTTTTCACACTATATTCTGAACTTCCGAAGGGCAGGACTATGTCTTGTTCATCTTTGAACACACAAAATGTAACATGTATCAAGTAAATGATAGAGCATGACTTACATTTAATGTTATTTGACTTTCAGAGGTATGTTCCCTTTGTTCCAAAGCACTGACTAGGCAGAATCTTAACTCTAGTCTCCAATGCTGATTCTTGGTTCTAAAGGAGAGTATCAAGAGGTGTGGGCACTGAAGGCCAAGACCATGCACGTATGAATGTTGCTGTGGGCCAGAAGCATGCAGTGAACAACTGGATCTGACTGGAAAATTAAATTCAAACACATTCTGGAGGGTCTTAAAGGTCACCCTAACCAGTTTGCAATTCCAGTGTCACTGGAGCACCATTATGTTTTGAGAAAGAGAAACCTGTAATTTAGGTTCCTGGCTGGTGGCATTATGAAGTGTTGAGTTGGAGCCACTGGAGTCAAGGGAAATAATTTAGGTAACATATCACTGTCCACTCCAGGAAGAAATGAAGGTATGAATTAGGGCAGTGGGACTAAAAGGTAAGAAACATTTAAGACACTATCCTTGTAAAGTCAGTAGTCCTTTACAGCTGATTAGAAGTGATGAAGGGGTTGGTCATGGAAGGGGCCTTCTTACCACTGAATCTCCTTAGAGTATGGATTCCCTGAAGCTGTGTGTGGGTGCTGAATCACCTTTTCTTTAGGACACAGGCTTTATAAATTATCTGCTAAGGTAAAACAATGGGAGGGAAGAGACAATTTTGAATTATCTCTGTCCGTATGTTTATTTTGTGTGCTGCGCTCAGATATTTTGTCCGATACCAAAACTTGTTAAAATTTTACAGACTTTTTACACTGAAACTTCTCTGTACCTAAAAAAATAAATTTTAAACCTCGTCTAGCATATCTACAACAGATGTGTTTCTAAGTGCTCTACCTGTCAAAATACACTTGTCAGACCTAAAACAAGCCCCCAGAGATCATGTTTTACTGTTTTTAAGTCACTGAATCACTGATGGCCTTATTCTCATTCTGATACTTCCCACTTTGGTTTCATGGTAGAATAATAATCTGATTACTTAATAACACGGAAACTATTGGTATTTTATAAACTGTTAGGAGAACAACAGGGAGCATATTTTCATCAGGTGCATAAAAAGCCACCTCTTGGGGAGGCAGAAGACTGAGCAGTAACCAAATTAAACATTAAGCCCTTACTTGCCCATAGTGCCTAACACAGGTATCCAGCTCAGTTTGGCAAAAGAAGGAGCATGTTTATGTAAGCACTCACCCCCCCATATTTAAATATTCCAACACTTAATAATTTCCCACTTTTAACTACTGATAAGAGGCATACCTTGATATTCTTTGAAATAGCTTTTGACACAAAGAAAAATGTGAACTTCTACCTTCTCTTCTGAATCTCAGTTAAGATTTCACGAGAAAATTTTGCCACCTATGTTGGCAGTTTCTTTGTCAAATGTACTAATACAGGCATACCTTGTTATTGCTCTGTTTTATTGTGCTTTACAGAGCCTGCGTTTTTTACAAATTGAAGGTTTTTGGCAACCCTGCATTGAGCAAGTCTGTGAGAAGCATTTTCTAACAGTGTTTGCTCACTTTGTATCTTTATTACATTTTGGTAATTTCTCACAATATTTCACACTTCATCATTATTATATTTGTTGTGGTGGTGCATTTATTGTGACTCACTAGAAGTTCAAATAATAGTTAACATATTTAGCAATAAAGGATTTTTTAATTAAGGTGTGTACATTGTTTTTTGAGACCTAATGCTGTTTGCACACTTTAATAGACTACAGTATAGTATAACAAGTTTTATATCCCTGGGAAATCAGAAAATGCCTTTGACTTGCTTTATTGCAGTATCTTCTTTATGGTGGCAGTCTAGAACAAACCAGTAGTACTCTCGAGGTATGCCTGTATATTCATTTGTCCTTCAGAAGCTTGTGGTTTTGTGAAACTAAGAACAAAGTTGAAAAAATAAATTAGGTAAAGGTTTAAAAGGCTCAGCATGTCAGTGTGAATGCAGTCAGCTTCACATAATAGAAATTTAAACTCAAACTGGCTTAAACAGTATGGAAATTAGCTTACAAAATAGAAAGTTCAATAGTATTGCAGTCTTTGATGGTTAATTGAATCAATGGCTAAATCATATTTGTTCAAGAACTAGGCTCTTTCCCTTCTCCGCTCTGCTTGGTATTGGCTTTTTTCCCAGGCAGATGGCAATAATACAGCTACAGCCTTTGAGGTATCCTATCCAGATATAGCAGTGTCCAGAGGAACTGCCCCCTCTGAGGGTTTTCTCTTGGAAGTGGGAAAGTTTCTTCCAGAAGCTCTCCCCCTTATCCCCAACAAACCTTTCCTTATTCATTGACCAGAATTGGGCCCCAAGCCCATTCTGGCCCCTGACAAGACCAGCAGGCTGGAATCAGCATTTCCCTGAGTCACACAGAGGAACAACAGCTGCTCAGACAACCACAATGTCCATTATAGTCAGAGGTGTGTGTATGTGTGTGTTTCACCCCTTAGCCTGGTATTCTAAATTCTGCTTTTCTTTGTCTACTACTGCTTCATTTGTTCAATATCCTGGTATGGAAAGGTTATTAAAAAGGTAGCTGAAGTAGAAAATTCCCAGAGCACCGCTTACACAATTGCTCAGCTTCATTAGAAGCTGGGAATTAATGGGAAAGTGTATAGCCCAGGACAAGCATGTTGCTGTGGTGTTACAACTATACACTTTTAATAGCATCTTTGAAGGGTAACTTCCAAAATACAAGGTGGATGTCAGTTGCAAATAGTGCTTGGTGAGTTTCTGGGCTTTGTTTCTGCCGAGGTTCCCCATTTTGTTCAGTGTTTTGTACAGGAAAATTGTTCAGATTTTCTGAACATTGATCACATTTTTTTAACTTTTACTCTAGAACTTTTCGGGAAAAAGAAGAAAAGTTCAACCACCTCAAGTAAGTTACATTTTCATTTTGGCTTCTGAAATAATTTCATTAGTTTAATAGTTTTTTATTAATAAAGGTTTCTACTGTGGTTGCTTTTAGGTCATACTCTGGGATTTAGAACTGGGGGGAAAAAGAAAAGCATAATTTAATATCCTTGAATTAGAGAAATAATTTTATTTCAAGGGCATGGAATGACTCATATGGACCAAATAAGTACAAAAGTCTTTAGCTGTTAATTGTAGAAGATTGTATCATTACAAAATGCTGAAAAAAAAAATCTCAAGTAATTTAAATCTCACTCCCTCCCCATTTTGCAGACACACTAATTAATCAGCAGCATCTAAATTAAAAAAAGAGTGTTTGGCAGAGGTTGACTTTAGCCCACCCCTGTCCATAGTACTACTATATTAGTTAATTGAATCTTAATTAGTAAGGTTCTTCTAGACTTTAATAGTGGTAATGTAAATTTAAAGTTGAGGAGAACTTACAAAGTTTTTTGGGTTTTTTTTTTCAAGTGTAGCCTATTACTTATTTTTTTATTGTAAAACTTTGAGAAAATTTCTGAGAGCATCCATTTTTTTCCAGGAGAGGTAGTTGATTACAGTTGATCCAAAAAGAATATACAGGTATTTTAAGCAGTTGAGTTAATCCTAAAGTTTAATTTTTTGTTATTGATTATAAGAATAGTCAGTTTAAAAGAAAGTTTTTACAGTCCTTTGAAAGTATAAAAAGTCTAGGAAAGCTTACTCACTAGGAAAGAGGAAAAAAAGTAAGAAATACTTGGGACCTGTTAGTTAATGCCTTTAAATGTATTATATAGTCAACATAGATAGTTCAATTCAAAAATTATTCTGAGAAAAAGACATTTACCATGCTTTTGGATATTTTAAATATAGTTCACTTGGCACTTTATCTGTATTAAAATACTTCAGAGTCTTATTTGGCAATTTGTGTTCTTACTGTTCACAGCGGAACTATTCACTGGCTGAACTTGATGAGAAAATTAGTGCCCTCAAACAAGCCCTGCTCAGAAAATCAAGAGAAGCAGAATCCATAGGAACTCATCACCTTCCCTGAAAAACTCTGGTCCTTATCATTTTAGTTTTTTATGTGCATATGTAACTACACTGTAGTTAATTAAATGGATATGTATTAATCCACGTAGATTTCCCTCTGGAGTTGAGGTTTATTTTCATGTGAGTCCAGCTTACAGCAAGTATGCTTCAAATATTTCAGTGAATTTTGAAATAGTTAATGCATTAAAAATGGTGTTGTTAGAATTTATTGCCTTCTTTTTTAAAGGAGGTATTCGGGAAATGAAAAAGTTAATTTGAAAATACATCATTGTGTATGTACCCCACAGAAAGGAAGATTTATTCTAAATAGTGATATTTAAAAGGACTGTAACATCAGAGTTAACCAGTTTGTTAGAATAAATCAGTACTTTGTACATAATAGATACTCAAGAATCTACTGAAATGAATTTTAAATGAATGTATACACTTTTTTAATGTCAGTTTTAGTAGAGACAGAAGATCCCACTTTTATCTCCTTATTGACTGTGGCTTTGAGCAAGTTACTTAAATTCTCTTTGTGCCTTAATTTCTTTATCTTTAAAATGGGAATGATAATAATAAGACCTATAGTCATGAAGAATAGGTGAGGTAATACATACACAGCTTTTTGAGACTCTGGGCCAAAGGAAATGCTCAGTAAATGTTAGCTATTACTGTATAAAACCAATTCTTTCTCTGGAAAGTAGTTAAGATGTTACAAATTATAGTCCCTCTCCCGTAAGAGCCTCACCTTTTTACAATGCCCCAGTTATGTTAGGCAGTACATATATTTCCATAGTTGAAAATTAAACATTTAAAAGATGCAGTTGTTTAGGTCAAGAATTGTTTGGTTGCAAGAATCAGAAACCTACTTAATGTGGTTTGTAAAAGGGGAGTTGTTAAAAAGGATCAGAAATCTGGAGTTTGATTGCAAGAAATATAGATGTTGTGGATATTGTATTACTAGACAGTCCCCAGCAGGTCCTCTCTTTCTCTGTGTCTTTAGCTGCCTCTGGCTATTTCTAATCTAGTTTTGTCTGTCCCTTAGCCTCCTTGTTTTCTGTTCTCCCCTCCCTCTCCTTCCTTCTGTCTCCCTCTTTCTCATTCCTTTTCTCTTACCCATAATTATCAATGCATCTGCTTTATTCTCTGTCAACTGGAGGCCTCATTTTGGCCTGCTCACATGGGATGATCCGTTAGTCCTGTCTTCATTAGTCTTAGCTTGTTCATGCTTTTGAGCTGCCATGGTGCAAACTCTGAACCCAACTCTGTAGAACCTTACAGCTCCATTGACCACTGCTTACCTGTCTTTGTAGCTCTCGGTTCAAGTCCTTCAGAGACTGACTCTTCCTCAGTGTGCTCAGGGGTCTCGATCAGTTACAGCCAGGTGATGGGGTAGGTCCTCTTCACAGTGTACACCCAACCTTGCACAACCATTTGTGGAAGCCTTGAAAATGGTGTCACCTGGTAAAAAAAAAATGGAGGTTTTGGAATCATTCCCAACAAGTGTATGTAGATTATGTCAGTTGTACTAATGTCTTACCACTATATCTCTCTGCAAACTCATCCTTCAAGATAGTCTTGCCTAATGTGATATTATAGGTACAGCTTAAATGCCTGTTCCTCAGTCTCCATCTGCCCTTGTAAAAAAAATCATCCTTTTATTGGCACATTATAACACCAACAATATGATAGGAAAAACATCTATAAAAATTAGGAAAAGAGGTTGACTTAGGGGTGGGGAAGACACCTAGAAAACAGGATCATACACTGGTCACTAATCTGCCCCTAAATAAATCCCTTGAGTCTTGTTTCTTGACTCCCTTGGCAGTAGAATAAATTCCTAAGTCATGTCTGACAGTCCTAGGATCTGGCCATTAGAAGGATTTCATTTTTCCACTGTCCTTCAAGCCTGCTCTTCTGAAGGACATTAGAGTCCTCCTCTCTCCACTTTAGCTGTCTGGTGCTAGCATCCTTTTCTACTTGAATTGGAGATTCCAGAAGAGGCCAGGACTTAACACCATGTTGGGTGAGCTGGTATAGGTAAGGTTCTGGTGATCACTACTCCAGAATTTTAGTGGGCTTTCACTCACTCTTGAGTACATCATTAACTAAAAGGCAGATGCCAGGAATTTCTATAGGGGTAAGCTTGCTCCCTTAATTATCAGGCTACCTAGTGACCATTCCTCCAGGATTTTTGTGACTCAGCTCTTAGACCCATTGTTCTTAATGGTACTGCCCTCCATACTAAAGGAGAAAAAGTGACTGAAAAGAGGTTTGCATGACAGGAAGCACTTCTTTCCTAGCCTGCCCCTAACAGTCCCTCCCCTCCACAGGTTACATTCCAAGCTACAGAAATGTTTTACTAGGGGTGGGGAGTGTTTTTTTTTTTTGGAGGTAGGTGGGTAGGTGGCCAGTGATAGGTAAGAACATGTTTATCCCATGGAAAAGGACTGGGCTTCCTAAACTATTCTCGAATTGCTAAAATATTCTTTCAATTGCTAGGCTTTTCCAAATTCATGAATGATATCTGGTCCTGATCTTCCACAGTCTGAGCAGAAAAGACTGTCCTTTATAAAACACAGATACGTAATTTCCTGCTTTTCTCTATCTGCTATTAGACAAACTCATCTAGAAAATGCCCTTTGCCCCTGAAATTTAATTATACAGGGAATTAATGACACATTCCTATGTTTCAACATGTGTCAACTTTTAAATTTGAAGCTTTTCCTTTAATGACATATAGTTTGGGTTCCAAGAGCTTTAGGCAATTGTTTAATGAGCTATTTTGCCATCTCTTACCTTGGTACTACCAGTTTTCCATGGAATAGCAAACCCATACCTCTGCCTTGATGCCACAGCTAGTTCCACATTTTCATTCAGCCTGTTGCTTACAATCCCATTCCTGGCACTAATTTCTGTTTTAGAGATTTGTCATTTTCAAGAAACAGAAACCCAATTCTAACTTAAGGGGGCGGGGTAGGGGTGGAGTGTGTTATAAAGAATGTGAATTACTCAAATTGCAGGAGGTTCAGTTTTGTCACCCTCTCTGCCTCACTGGGCCATGCTGTCTGCATCCTGCACAGCTGCTTCACTCCATGTGGAGCTCTGTTTCTCTTAAGGTGTCTTCTTCCCTGCTTTGCAGTTTGTCTTCCTTGAGACTTGAGGCTTAAGGCTTCATGGTGCTGCTAGCTCTGCTCCCATGTTTTTTGTTACGGTTCAAAATCTGGAAAAACAAGAAGTCGTATTCTCAATTTGGATCATATATTCACCCCCGAACCAATTATCTGTGGCTTGAATGTTAGGATCTCCAAGAATAAAAAGAACCACACCTTCCAGTCCTGTGAAGAATGATGAGCGCTTCCAACAAAGCATGGGCTGGGAACTCTGCCTCTATGATCTAGACTGATGAACAGTTGGACTTCATAAAGTTTTTAGTTCTCTAAGAAATGCCTTTTTTCACTGTGACCTTAACTGAAAATGTATTATGATCCTTTAACCCCATCTGGGTTTCTTGGGCAAAATTTAAGTTTAGGGTTTCTTTTTGAACAGTTCTATTTATAGAGATGGCTGTTTCAGGGCTTGTAGTCTTTCATACATTCTCCAAGGGATAAAAAGGAAATTTACTTTTTAAAATAGACTGAAACTCAATATCTTCCAATTTCCATACAGGTCCATTGGAACCTTTTATAATTCTATAAGATACACTGTGAGATACCAGTGATTTAATTTTTCCCACACCTTTTGAAATATTTTTCTATTTCATCATCCAAGGAAATATTTAATCATCACTATCAATTAGTCCCGACTATGCTTAAAAAACTAAAATAATAAGGAAATGGAACAATGATGGAGTCACCTAGAAGAATGTAAGAGTGATCACTATTATATCATCCTTCAGTTTTCATATAGTGTTGCTCAAAGTATTGCATCATCTTTCAAAAAGTCTGGAGAGACACCACCTTCAGGGTCTTTTTTTTTTTAAGGCTTTCAATTAATACAGCTGAGAGTATAGAATTTTTAATTTTGACCATAATGGCAAGTAGAAGAAAATTAACAGACAAATTTTCACAGCTGTTAAAGGAATCAGAAGATGAATACGAAGAGACAGAGGGCAGTATTCCAGATCCTAATGATGTTGGTGAAAAAGACCATGTAAGCAAAATCTCAGATGCTCATTCCAGATGAGTTTTCACAAACTCAGGCATGGATGAGTAAACCATATACTTCTAAGGACAAGAAGAAAATAACAGTATTCTGTTGCACTTACTCAACAAGAGGGGCTTCATTGTGCAATATTTTACTATCTAATTTTGCTAAACATATAGTGTTGGCAGTATTCTCTCACTTTAATGATGCTTATCCACCAAAATTTACTTGATATAGTTCCTAAGTTGAAAAACACTGAATAGCTTTGTACACAAAGGTGACTGAAAGGAAATAAATGATGCAGAAATGAAAAAAATTATTGGATGGGTTGTTTTAACTGGTGCTTATAAATCTAAAAATAAAAGTATTTTCCAATAATCACCATCCTTCATTAACAAAATTATGTCATTGAAGTTCTTTAAAGTACTGCATTTTGGCAATGCAAGTGCAAGAAGAACCAGAAGTAACAATAAGCCAGAACCAAATAGAAATGTATTTGCAATCTGGAGTTATTACTTAGAAGATGGATGTGTTCCAAGTTCATGCATGGCAGGTGATGAGCAGTTAGTTACATTCAATCAACATTGCCCACTATTTTAAGTATTTATCCTTTAAAGCAAAAAAAGAACAAAATAAAAAGTTGTTTTTACTTAAATTCTTAGTAAAGCTTTATAAACTATCCCTTTATATTTCTGTAAATTATTCATAAAATGACTAAAATGTATTTTTTTTTTATTTTAAGATTCATTAGATCCAGAAGGTAAAAGGTGATGACTGTTTTAACTGGTATATTGAGAGTTAAAACATTTTTTAATTCTGCAGATCTTTGTAAAATTCATATGCTTAACATTAATATTTTGTAACAGTACCTAAGTAAAAAAAATTATCATATATTTAGGCATAAAATTTAGGATAAAATCACTTTCAAAGAATTATTTTTAAAAAATGATTCCAAGAAATTTAAATGTGATACCACTTTCCCCACACATTTTCTCTAGGAAACTTCAGTCAAGAGGATGAAAAAAACTTTGAGAAAACCCTTGGATTGTAAATGTTCACATGCTTCTGCTTTTTAAAAAAAGTAAACATTTAAGTAGCTGGCAAACTGCTTTCTCTGTGTAAAAGGTTGAGATACTCTCAAAAACAAGGAATCCTTCTAGGACAAAATATTTTAAATATTCTTTCTTACTCTAAGTTGCAGTTGTGATAAGCATGCCTCAGCAACTTATTCTAAGAACTATTTTCTTGTTTTTAAATGGTCTTTACAGGATGACTTTTACCTACACTGCTATAAATCTGCATGAAACTTTTTTTTTCCAAGTTATCTTAAATTCACAGTTTGAATATTGATGTAACTTTAGACTATTAAAGAGAAGGGGTTAGGTTAATAGATTTTTGCCATTCCAGAATTGTAGTATTAGCCCTTTTCTAAAAAGTATGAACTATTTCAAACATTCAGAAAAGTATGGACAATAATATATCAGGCAACTCTCCAACTTTAACAGATGTTAACATTTGTCATATTTACTTCAAGTTTTTATTTTTAAAGAAACAGGCCAAGTACAGATGTAGTGAAAATCAGCTCTTCCCCTCACATCACTCTCTCCAGAGAACCACAATCCTGTCGTTTGCATACATCTTTCTCATGTATTTTTTTTAGTTTAGTTTTTAACATGTTAATTGTATCATACTTGAAATTTGCTACTTTTCACTGAACATTGTTCTCGACTTTCACTCATATTGAAGTTTAGATCTACGTTACCTCTTTTAATTGCTATTTTAATATTTCAAATGTATGAATAAATTAGAGTTTATTTATTCATTTCCCAAATCAGGGACTCCTAAATTGTTTCTACTCTTTTCTATTTCTTGGATGGCACCCTGAACTATATGTGGTATCCTCTGGAGTGGGTAGCTTTCCAAGCACAGAGCTTCCAACTTTGAAAGACAAACTACTCCAGCTTATGAATAAATGAAAATATGTCTTCTTTTAAATCTTGTCTTCTCCAACCTACCCCCAGCCTGTATGTCCCTGAAATCTAAGGACCTTAGGTATATTAGGTTCAAAATGTTCCTCTTCCAAATGTTCCTATCACCTTCTCTATTAGGAATTGCTACATATTCATGTAAACTCCGAATGGATTCTGAAAGAGTCAAAAGTCAAATTAAAAAAGAACAAGATTACCTAAAATTGAACTCCCAAAGACAAATTTGAGAACAATCTTGCTAGAAGAGGCCTTGTGTAGGAAAAACGATTCTTTCCCCTTTAATCTGTCACCTTTTCACCCCTTCTTTCAAAAGTGATAGATAGGTGACAGGAAACCAAACAAAGCAACAGGTTCAAAGAAACATACTTTCTAACTAAAACTAGAAGGAAGGAGCAAAAAGTTCCTTAGGAGAACTGTGATAAGCCATTTTACTTTGGGAATGCTGATCCAAGTGGAGATTATGGACGCAGATGTACATCTCCTGCCCAGACCAGACTCCTCTGCAGTGGCTCACCTGCAGGCACAGCTTGATGTCCGGAGCACTCCAGCTCAGCACTTCCAAAGCTAAACTGAACTCGTCCTCTCACCGATAGTCACACCTTTCCCATCTCAATGGGTGGCAACTCCTTTCTTTACAGGATCCCAGATCAAAAAATCACCTTTAACTTGTATCTTTAATTCTTATTTTCCTTTCATACATCACATTTAGTTTGTCAGAAAATTCTGTTGTCTCTTCAAAATATAACTATTTCTCTTCACTTCACTACTGCCACCTCAGTGTGTGCCACCATCACACTTACCCCTAGGTCCCTACACAATACCCCGTGGGCCTCTGTCTCTGCCTCTGCCCTTGCCCCTCTGTTCTTCAACATAGCATCCAGAGTGATCCCTTAAAATTGGGTCAGTTCAGGGCACTTCTGTGCTGAAAACCCTGCAGTGGATTCTTAGCTCACTCAAGGCAAAAACCAAAATTCCCCTGAAGGCCTATAGGGCCCTACATGATCAGCCCGCCCCCTTCCATCTCTGACAAATCTTTACTCCTCAGCCCCAACCATACAGCCATACCCATAACCCATTCTCACAGCCGCCCTGTGGCCGGGAATGTACCCACCGTACTCCCACTGCTGGGCCTGGAACACCTCCCCTAGATTTCTGTCCCATAGCCCCTACATATCTTTGCTCAAATCTCACTTTCAATGTGGTATGGATGCCAGAAATAAACAAGCCACCAGCTATATATATATTTCAAATATGCAATGAGTAGCATCTTAGTGTAAGTCTGTCCCAAGTACTGTGTGGGACACACCTATGTTAAAAATTTTATTTGTTATGTATCTGAAACTCACATTTATCTGGGTGTCCTCTTACTTTGTTTTTGTTTCTTTTTCTCTAAATCTGGCACTGTACATCCTGCCTTTCCTTTACCCCAACTCCAAATTCCCCTCACCTGCTCTGTTTTTTCCTTTCCTCATAACACTCAGTTTTTTCTAACAACATAATTTACTTAAATATCACATTTATTGTCCATTTCCATCCTCTGGAAAAATCATCTCATGTGAGCAGTTCCAGGATAAAAGCAAGATTTAATTTGTGTTCAAAGAAGTTTACTTTTCAGCATACTTCTTTTCTACTGTTCTGAAGAGTTGAAGTTTTTCATGAATACACTTGGAAAAACATAAGGCACTTCTCTCTCTCCATCCTTACTATTCTTACACTCTGAAACATATGCACATATGGTAATATAACTGATTGCCACTTAAAGCTAACCATTTGGAGTAAACTGTAGAAAAAAAAATTGTCTTCCAATAAATACACCAGACATATAACCAACAAAAAAGAAAATTCCCATGAAAGAAAAAATTACCTTAAAAAAAAATCCAAACTCAGTGATTGAATTTCCCAGTTATGTCCCTTCTCTGATAGTAGCCAAACACAGATATATACTTAAAATTAATAAATGCAGTTTTTTCTGCAGCAAGGCCACCTGTTGAATTCTATAGTTCAATAAAAGCTATTGAATATGTAACCACCCTGATCTTTGGTGACTCATTTGTTTACTTATTCATTCAACAAATCGTCCTTGGTAGCTGCGGGAGGACCCTGGGGGGCGGGGGAGAAGGATCCAAGCCCGAGGGGTTGGTAAGTCAGCTGAAGGAGCCGGTGGGAGGAGCAGTGGATGGCTGGATCAGACTCCTACTTCGGAAAAATCATTCTGGCTTGTGGCTACAGTGTGGAGAAGAGATTACTATGCTTACAGACACTACTTAACCTATGGACCTCAAAAGTAAAAATTTCAAGAAAGAGCCCCTTTGAAGAAACCACAGTAGATCTGTTTTAAATATCTTTTTGTGGTCTGTTTAAAGAAAATTTTAAAAGTTATATGTATAGCAAACATCTGCAATTTTATTCAATTCTGTGAATTTCTACTAACAAGCAAGAGTTTGAAATGGAGAAAAAGGAAGAGCTGGCAGGAACTAACAACTGTGAGTACTTAACTCAAACCGGACAATGGATGAAGGTCTTCCTAAACATTATCTAATTTAATCCTTGTAATAAACTAAGAGATTACTGGATTGTTAACCTTATTCGCAGATTAGGGATTTGAGTCACAAGGGTGAGTCCTATCCTCCATAGCAGAGATGGTCAGTTAATCTGCCCTCACTCTCTCTGAAGCCCATGCTTTTACCTCTATAAAAAGCTGCAAATACATTTACAATACAGCTAAGTTAGGCAAGCAGATGGGCAAGGGAAAGGCTGAAGTAACCTTGAATAAAAACAGAATAAAGGGAGAAAAAGGTCAGCTGAGCAAAGGCCAAAAATTATCTGGAAAAATAAAATTATGAGGAATTATCCTTTTGATAAGAGGGGAGAAAAGGCAATTGCTTCTCAAATGAAGAGAATTGGAGCTATGGAGATTATCAGCTTTGAAATTTTTGGAATGCCAAAAATATACCCATAAACATAGTTTGTAATGAACTACAGAACTCTAGAAATGGCCTTCTTACTGAGGTACTGATATTAAAGATGAAATGCTACAGAAAAAAACACACTAACTTATGTAACACAATCCCTCTTACCTAGCCTGGCAGTTGTCATTGGCCAAGGAGGCCTGGTCAGCATTCACATCCTTTGGAAGCTAGCTGTTTTCAGTAGACTTGGCTGCCTGACAGGGTAATATTCCTTTCTACAGGGAACAGTCTCCTTTCCCCAAAAGGAACTTTCATCCAGGTTTGTGCCAAAATTCTAGAATACAGACTCTTTTTGGAGGGAGATCCAGTCACTTCAAAGGATTGCTTCATGCCCCTTTAAAGACACAGACTAATCTGGGGCCAGTTGGGCAGCCAATGGCCACCCACATATTGAGATTTGAGGAGCACAGGAAATGTCTGCTTCCAAAACCATCCTCCCCTACTATCAGGTAGAGATCTTGAATAATGTGCAAGGTTGAGTCATTATCCCCTCGCCTCATTAACTGGCAGATGACCTACCAAAAACTCCAGAGAATGGAAAACAGATTTGGTGAGCTTTGACATGGGGGGTGTGAGGGGAGAATGCTGGCCCAGAGTAACCTGTCTCAAAGAGAAGGCCAGCTAGCCAGGAAGCAGGTGAATCTACTTAGGTAAAGAGGACGAGGCAGTACATCCCACATACAATGAAATGTTGTGTACACAGTCATCGCTCAATATTTCTTGAATCACTGCTGAGGTGGTATGGTAAGTAGAGAATTGGGGTCGGCTCCCAAACTAATGCTTATTTAACAAGTTTCCCGCTAGCTATATCTGAACAGGCAGACGACTGCTTAGTTGAGCAAAGTAACGGTGAAGTGAAATTTTCTGTGGCGCATGGTGTGAGCCTTGTGTAAGCTTTCCTGTTAAAAAAAAAAAAGGTCCTAAATGGAATCAGTTGTGCTAAGCCCCACGTCAGCAAACCAAGACTTGATATGTTACATAAGTGCAGTTTTAGCCCCTGCCAGGAATGAATTTCCTGGTCTGCACTAAGGTAATCCACCTGTCAGGTGCGTCTCATCTCCTAAAGGAAGGTGATCTTGCTTGAAACAATCCACACTTTACCTACTCCTGTTCGTAAAAGCCTTCCACTTTGTATAGCTCCTCAGAGCAACTTTCTATTTGCTAGATGGGATGATACCCAATTCAAGAATTGTTGAATAAAACCAATTAGATCTTCAAATTTACTCAGTTGAATTTTGTTTTTTAACACTTTTAAATATGGGTTATTGTTTTTGTGCCTTTGTACTTATTATTAACAAAACCAGAAGAAAAAACATGGAAGAGAAGGAGGAGGAGAAAGGCAAGGCCAAACTTCGTAATTCTCTCTCTCAGAGCCGATTTTGGGCTTGTAGACAGCATCACTTAGGCAGGTAGGTCATCTGTAAACAGTACACCTTTGTCCCCATGGCGGCTTTTATTGAGGAATATATTTTTTTCTACGAGACTTAAAGTCTAACTGGCATTAGCTCCCTAGAATTAGACCTGTGGGTAGGGGAAGGTGGTAGGGGGCTTCATTGAAAATTCTGATTCAGTAAACCAGCAGCCAGTACACTGAAGGAGGGAAGAGAAACATCCCACTGCCAAAGCATTTTGCAGATAATTAAAGCAAAGACTTCAACTTGCACCAGGACAATTTTAACATACCTGACACAGGGCTTGACTACAGCTCTCTCAACATCTCTTCCAGTGCAGTTATGCTATTAGCTTTCAGAATATCCTATGTGGTTGAAAACACTTTTCTTTGAGCTATTCCATTTTTCAATTACAAAAGAGCTTTTGAGTTTAAAAGTTCACCAAGAACCCCACCATGCTCCCATCTCAGACATACCCCTTGTCTAATGGGTAGTAACTCTTTCAGACACTAACGTCCACATTACTCAAACATCCAGCTGCCCTATTTCACTCTTGGAATAGGTTATGCAATAAACCTATTTGATCTTTTCATTATTGTCTGCCTCAGGAATGTATGCAGGTTTTTCTTCTTTGCTATAGGAACAGATTTCTTCTTTGCAGTGTAGGAAGTGATTCACCTCTAGGAGGCTAATTTCTTATAGCTGAGTGCAGGATCTTAATAAATAAACCAAAAAGTGAAGTGCTGTTTTGAACAGCCCTCACACCAGCAGGAAGAATCACTGAATGAGGAACCGTGGAAAACTGTTCACTGCAAACCCATTCATTCCAAAATATTATTTGGATCAGCACTGGATATTTTTTAATAAATTATAAGTGATTCTTTTTCTGTACTAATTAAGAACGTACACGACTCAAGCATTTTAACTCCCCCAGTGCCATGCTTAAGTCCTTTGGATTGATCCTGATGCATGAAGAGCTTTGAAAGCATAACAATGGCAAGCAACAACCCAGAGTGATTAAGAAATCAAGACGTGTGCAGGTGCTGGTTAAAAAAAATATGCAGAGAGATGGCAAATGGAAATTAGAAAGATTGCCCAGACATACTGTCAGAACAGGCAAAAAATTTAAGGCTTTGAATATGCTCGATTTTTATCACATCTCTCTTTAGATGAAACTATGAGAGTGAGCAGGGTAAGACAAATATGAAAGATGCAAAGCTTTTAGCAGAGGACCTAGCACAGAGTAAGTTCTAAAAAAAAGTTGGTGTGAAACAAGCAAAAAACAGTGACAAGAGATAGGAATGGAAAGAAAGTAATTTTTCTGTGGTCATTTTATGCAGATATGTAGCACAGAAAGGGGACTTAAGGCATCTTTTGCCCAGGCTGGTACATCTGATGAGTTATCTTAGGTATGTGTATTAGGGTTCCCCAGAGAACAGAACCAACAGGACAGATAGATAAACTGACAGATATAGACAGACACACACACAGGCAAACAGGATCCAGAGGGACTTAGAAGGGACTGGCTCACATAATTATAGAAAAAGAAGCCCATTTATCTGCTGTCTACAAGCTAGAGGCCTAAGAAAGCCTAGGAAACTGCAGTTACATTCCCAGCCCAAAGGACTGAAAACCAGGCGCGCTGAAGTACAAGGGCAGGAGAAGATGGATGTCCATCCTCCACCTTTCTGTTCTATCCAGACCCTCAGCAGTCTGGATGATGCCAACCTGCAATGGTGAAGGCAGTCTCCTTTATTCAGTTTACTGATTCAAATGCCATCTGGAAAGACCCTCACAGACACACCCAGAAATAATGTTTACCAGCCGTCTGGGCATCCTGTAGCCCAGTCAGGTTGATACATAAACTATCATGGTACAACTATCAGCTAACAGTGTATTTCAGTTTCATCAGTCAAGCAATCAAAGCATTCTTCCTCTGCCAACATAATACTCTCTTCCTGTAATACAAGCCTATTTTTTAATGTACTGTATTTCTTTTAATTGAAGTATCACTGATATACAATCTTACATTGGTTTCAAATATACAGCACAGTGGTTCAACAGCTACCTGTATTATTAAATCCTCACCCCAACTAGTGCAGTTACTGTCAACATAAATAAACGTTACAGAATCACTGACTTTATTCTCCCTGCTGTACTACCATCCCCATGACCAACTTATATTATGATTGAGAATTTTTGTGCCCCTTTATCCCCCTCACCCTCCCCACCACCCACCCCAACCCCTCCCCGATAGTAACCACCAGTCACTTCTCAGCGTCTGTGAGTCTACAGTTATTTGTTTGTTTTGCTTTGTTTTTATATTCCACAAATAAGTGAAATCATATGGTATTTGTCTTTCTCTGCCTGGCTTGTTTCACTGAGCATAATACCCTGTAGGTCCATCCATGTTGTCACAATGGCAGGATTTCTTTTTTTATGTCTGAATAATATTCCATTGTGTGTATGTACCACATCTTCTTAATCCATTCATCTATTGATGGACACTTAGGTTGCTTCCATATCTTGGCTACTGTAAATAATGCAGCGATAAATATAGGGGTGCATATATCTTTTCAAATCAGGGATTTTGTTTTCTTCAGGTAAATTCATAGGAGTGGAATTACTCCTAAAAATTTCTATTTTTAGTTTTTTGAGGCACCTCCACACTGCTTTCCACAGTGGCTGCACCAAATGACATTCCCACCAACAGTCTAGGAGGGTTCCTATTTCTTTGCATCCTCATCAACACTTATTTCTTGTCTTTTGGATCACGGCCATTCTAACTGGTATGAAGCCATGTCTCGTTGTGGCTTTGATTTCCATTTCCCTAATGATGAACGATGTGGAGCATCTTTTCATGTGCCTATTGGCCATCTGTATTTCCTCTTTGGAGAAATGTTTCTTCAGGTCCTCCATCCATTTTTTAATTGGGTTATTTGGGGTTTTTTTGAGGTGTATGAGTTCTTTATATATTTTGAACATTAACCCCTTATCAGTTGAGTCATTTACAAATATATTCTCCCATACTGTAGGCTGCCTTTTTATTCTGCTGATGGTGTCCTTTGCTGTATAGAAGCTTTTTAGTTTGATAAAGTCCCACTTGTTCATTTTTTATTTTATTTCCTTTGCCCAAGGAGATGTGTCCAGGAAAAAATTATTCATACTTACTTTCAAGAGATTTTTGCCTATGTTTTCTTCTGAGAGTTTTATGGTTTCATATCTCACATTCAGGTCTTTTGTCCATTTTAAGCTAACTTTTGTGTATGGCATTAGACTGTAATCCAGTTTTTCTTTCTCTTGCACGTAGCTGTCCAGTTTTCCCAACACCAGTTATTGAAGAGGCTGTCTTTTCCCCTTTGTATATACATGGCTCCTTTACCATATATTAATTTGACCACGTATGCATGGATTTGTATCTGGGCTCTCTATTTTGTTCCACTGACCTATGGGTCTTTTCTTGCGTCAGTACCATACTATTTTGATTACTGTAGCTCTGTTCTTTCTCAGGACTGCTTTGGTTATTTGGGGTCTTTTGTGGTGCCATAAGAATTTTGGAATTGTTTGTTCTAGTTCATTGAAGAATGACAAGCCTGCTTCTTAATGCATAAGCTTTTCTCAGTTTGAAGAGCTTGGGCCCAATGGCTTCCTCCAAAGCCCTTCTGAGGATGGCCACTGGAATTTTTCAGTCTGGATCATGTAAACTGCTTCCTAACAGGGAAGAGGACAACCAACATGTAGTGATATTGAAGTGTTTCATCTTATCAGAAACAGAAAACCAGGATCTGAAAACCATTCCTCAGGGCTCCACAGTAATGGTCTCCCCAACAGTCTCATCGCTAGAAAGGGGAGAACAGGCTCAGAAAAGCTAAATGTTTCAGATTTTGCTTTATCCCGACATGCAAGTTTTCTTTGCTGATAGTTTTTTTTTTGGCAGTGACCAATAATTTAGGACTTTCTTGACAAATACCCAACAGAAAGCTTAAACAATGTTTTCTTTAGCCTCTCTTGAGGTAAGCCCCTGCCCAGAGGTTCACTACTGATTTCTTTAAATTAAACACATACTCACTCTACTCATAGGATAGTTAGTGCTCAGTTTTATCCAAGTATAACTGAGTGGATTTTTCAGTTTGAGTTATGCAGTGAAAACAAATATAAGCTAATTTTATGGAATAATCTCTCTAGAAAGGAACAAACCACATTAGAAACAATCCCCTTTGTAGACCTTTAATTAAACTATGCTGTATGATAGACAAAATACCCATCATAACCAAGACTAGAAAAGTATTGTTTCAAACCTATTATGTACAAATCACCTAATTTTTCAAGGTTAATGAGTGTAATTTACCCACCTTTGGTTACTAAAGGGGTTATATATGATGAATAAAACTTAAGAGTTCATCCATTTCATTTCTGTTTTTGATTCACCCACATTTGTTTGGCTTTTATGTCCATGTAATTTAATTTTATAATTCTGTCCAAAGCAGATGGGCAACTGCTCATGACCATTTGCAAACCATTTAGATTATTATTTTACTGATGTTTATAAAAGGCCAAATGGAGATAATATAAAAGGTGTGATGTTCAACTTAGCATAACAATATCATGAAAAATCTATTTGGTCTCAGCAGTAAAACAGATTCTCTCTACCTATCAGTTTCATAAGAGCAAGTAAATTGCCTCTGTCCATGTGGCTGGACTAGCTGCCCAAATTAATTATGGCGTAGTTTACTATTTGAAAAACTCTCCAACAGCATAATAAGAACACAGTCATCTCCAATGCTATTTGATGTCAAATTTCACATTGAAGACTTACACTTCTCACACTTTTAAATCACAGGATTAAAAATAATCATGTTAAAAATAAGTAAATAGATATATGTTTGATAATCCAGAGCCATAGTCTACTCAAATGGTTCACGGAAGGCACTGATCCTAATTATTTTCAATGAATGTCCTCGCCAGCGAGGGCTTCTTAAGACGTGGGAGACCTCGGGGGAGCCGCGACCACCTATGAAATGGGATGAGAGGAAAAACGACACGAAGAGCCTGCAAGGTTGTGTCAAGCTCTCATTTATTAGCAGAAAAGGCAGGGAATATATAGCATTTGAAGGGGCGTGGTAGGGAGTAGCTTCTTTTGGTTCGTTGCCCATTATGATAATGAGGTAGCTTACAAAGTCCAATCACACACCGAGTTGTGCACATGCTCAGTAGTCTTTGACGTAAGCAACGGACCTAGTTGAGGACTTAGCGGGAAGCTGTGGCGGGAAACTGGCCAAGAAGAAGTAAACAACAAGATGGAGTCTTTAAAACAAAATGGCGGGTGCTTTTCCACTGGCAAAGGTCAGGTACTTTTCCACTGCCTAACTTCCTTGTTCTTGTGGTTAGTATAGAAGATGGCTGAGCTCTCACAAGATGGTGTCACAGATGACAACGGCTCCTGACAGTTCCCCCTTCTTTATTATATATGGCAGGTGCTGTTGCCATAATAGAGGACTGTGCCTGTCTTAGGTTGACTCACAACAAGAGAATCCTTACCCGTCATGGGAGCACAGGTAGCATGACCTGCTTCCTGTCTTAGGTTGGTATCCTCTTTTGCGTGTCTTACCCGTTTTTGACTATCCAGCCTCTGTATATGGGGGATGTAAGCTAGACCAATGCCTGTCTTAGGCCACTAGACATTGCCTTTGTGGCTGCAAAAGGCATGTTCAGGTGTTACCCGTCATTGGCCACTTGGTCAGCGTGTTAAAAGACAGGAGTGTCGTTTGGGCAGACACCGTTGTAGTCATCCAGTCCTTGCTCAGTGAGTTCTAAGCGATGGTAGTGGACTTGGATGGGTCTAGTTCGTAGATCATCTATTTGATCTTTCACGAACTGCGTGAGCCGCCGCAGGGCCCAAGGGCCAAATGAAATAAGTAGAAGAAGTCCAAGTAAGGGGCCAAGAATAGAGGGGAGTAAGGTGGTTAGAAAGGGAGAGGTGGAGAACCAGTTCTGATACCAACTTTCATTTTGCTCTCTCTCTTTTTTGCGTTTCTCTAAGCTATCTTTGACTCTTTTCATGCTGTCTTCTACTATGCCTGTTTTATCTGCATAGAAGCAGCATTCCTCCTTGAGGGCTGCACAGAGGCCTCCTTGTTGGAGGAGGAGAAGATCTAAGCCTCGTCTATTTTGGAGAACTACCTCAGCTAGTGACTGGAGTGATTCAGTGAGTGCTGTAATGCCTTTTTGAATTTCAGTTAAATCTGCATCTATGGCTGCAGCAAGTCTATTGTACTGTTGGTCAGAAACAACAAGGGAGGCGATGCCTGTTCCAGTGCCCACAGCACCAAGGCCAATGACAAGGGCCAGGGTGGCGGCAGCGATAGGTTCTCTTTTGACTCGACGGCTGGAATCTTCACGTAGGAGAGGGAAGAACTGATCTGCTGAGTAGATGTCAATCCTAGGGATTAATTGAACTAGAACACAGAAATCATGGTGAGTAGATAATGTATGGACAGAAATATGGGTAGTTAGGCCAGTGGCACAGGCAAAATATGTCCCATTAGGAGCAGGTATATAAAGGTCATAGGGAGAGGGGGTGAAGGTTTGATTGCACAATGGCATGATTTCCTGGGGTGGCCTAACAGATTGGCCATGAACACATATCCCTATTCCTGATAACTGAGTCAGGGTTAATCCTTCTTTATGAGAAGCTTGAAATCTGAGTATGTTCTGGGTGTCGTTGGTAGGTACAAGGGTAGTAAGAACTGCTACACCCTCATAGAATGGTGGAGAGGAGTGGAAGCAAAGCCAACAATTAGAGGCTGTGTCGGGCTGCGTGGAGTTGAGTAAGTTCCACGATTCTTTAAGCATGTTGAGGAGAGTTTGTTCAGAAGAGGGTGGTGCAGGGGGCATGGTTAATTGTAGGGGTGAAGAGTCGGTAGTGCTGTTGGTATTGTTAAGGGTTGGGGGGAGAGGAGCTAAGCGGTTTGAACTTCCTGCACTAAGCACTCTGTTGGGGCCTGCTGCCACAATAGTGACGCTAGGAGGAGTTTTGATAAGCTTAATCTTAAAAGTAAGCCCTGTATCATGTCCGTCCGCATACAGACGAAGCCCCCACTCATATCCTCGGTTGGTCCAATCGCGCAATTTGCCTTGGTCTGTGAAACTGATAGAGAGGGGTGTGTTCCATTTGTGAAAATCAGAGGGAACGGTAGAAAAAGCTGTCTTGACGACTATATAGTCCCAACTGGAGGTAGGGTGCCAGTAAGTATCTCCAGTTGTTTCACACCCCCATGAGGCACAGTAATAATCTGACTGGTAGCCGCATTTGTAATTGAGGGACCTATCTCTGTGATGTCCAGGGCAGACATAAAAGCCTTGGAGGGCTCGATCTTTCCATGATCGGGTCAGGTTGGAGAGGCTTCTAGTTAATTCTTGTCGCCGTATGGGATTAGAGCAGTATCCTTTGAGGCCACACTCAGTGGTACTGCGGCAATTGGGGGGTTCTTGAGAGGAGGGGGCTAACAGGTGGCTAGTTCCCCATCCCGAGTCTGAAGCCCCAAGGGCAAGCTTGCATAGATCAGGTGTTAAGGTGGGCCAGGGGGTGGATGAACTCACGCTTGAGATGGAATGGACAACATCTCCCGCTTCATTAATAACTTGCCAGGTGAAGTTGAAAAGCTGATGAGGAGATGGCTGTTTGGGGGTGCTAAGGACGAGAGGCGGCCAGAGCAGAAGCAATAGTAGCAGCATTTCTCTGTAAGGTAAAAGAAGGGAAATCTCAGGGGTTGCTTTCCCTGGATGAAATGTTATTAACACATTTTATTAATCTTTCTGGGAGCCATCTGGCTGACTGGTGTGCTTGATCATAGACACATGCGTGTCCTTTTCCCCATATGAGTACTGGATGGGGTCCGTGCCACTGATTAGTCAGGGGGTCCTTCCAAAGGACTTGAGCATAAGTATCCTTAGTGGCCGGATGCCATAGTCTGTCTGCTGCAGACTTGCCTTGTTCGTCCACTGATAAGAAGTTGAGGACGAACAATGCATGATTGAGAAGATTTTTAGGATTTTTATAGTAATTAGAGAGCTCTGTGGATGATCCTTTTTGTTTAGAAATTTGATTTTTAACTTTTTGATGAGCTCTCTCTATAATCCCCTGTCCCTGGGGATTATATGGGATGCCAGTAAGATGTTTTATTTGGAGGCAATGGCAAAACTCTTTAAAGTTTTTAGCAGTATACCCAGGACCATTGTCTGTTTTTATACATTTAGGAATTCCTAGTACAGTGAGGCACTGGAGGACGTGAGAGATGACATGTTTGGCAGCCTCACCACTCTGTAGAGAGGCAAAAATAAAACCACTGAATGTGTCAATGGTAACATGAACATACTTTAGACTACCGAAGGAGGGGATGTGAGTGATATCCATCTGCCATAATTCTCCGGGTGTAAGCCCCCTGGGATTGACTCCCAAATGAGGCTCAGGGAGAAACATGACACAATTATGACAGTTTTTTACAATGGCTCTAGCTTGCTCTCTAGTGATTTTAAATTGAAGACGAAGGGTTTGAGCATTTAGGTGGTGTAACTTATGAGCTTCTTGTGCTTGGGTGAGGGGGGTAGAGGTAGATACATGAGCCACTAATCTTGTAAGTTGGTCAACAGTATTATTTCCTTCAGTTAGGGGTCCTGGTAAATTGGAATGGGCTCTTATGTGTCCTATAAAAAAGGGATGTCTCCGTGTTAGTATAAGCCTTTGTATGTCGCAGAATAAAGGAGATGCATTAGTAGAAGGTTTGATATAGGGAGTAGTTTCTAAAAGGGGTACAGATTGGGCAACGTAAGAGCTGTCAGTGTATAGATTAAAGGCCTGGTCTGAGAGATCTGTAAACACCTGCAGAACAGCGTATAGCTCCACAAGCTGTGCGGACTTAAAAGGTGTCTGGAGAGTTTTTTGGTTTTTAGATGAATGGATGGCTGCAAGACCTGTGGAAGAGCCATCAGTAAAGACTAATAAGGCGTTTGGAATAGGTTGAGAAGAAGTTACTTTAGGGAATACAAGTGGAGTTGTTTGTAGAAATTGAAGTAGCTTATTAGAGGGAAGATGGCATGAGAATGTTCCTAGAAAGCCAATGCAGGCCAGTGTCCAGGAGTCCTCGTTTTGCATAAGCCACTCTATTTGTTTTTCTGCATAGGGAGTGACAATGGATGAAGGGTCTCTCCCAAAGAGTTTTCGGGTCGCTGCTCTTCCTTCTATGATTAAGGCTGCCATAAGGGAAGGGTACGTAGTGAGGATTTTTGAGGGAGAGGCAGGGAGATGTATCCAATATAGAGGTCCCTGCTGCCAAAGGATTCCAGTAGGGGTAAAAGTAGAAGGAAATAATATTAGGAGCAGAGGTTTTGTGGGATCATAGTAAGAAACTCCTTGTTGCTGGATAGCTGTGGAAACTTTATCGATAGCAGCCTGAGCCTCAGGGGTGAGGCTTCTGCTTGACGTGGGGTCAGAATCCCCCTTTAAAATATCAAATAGAGGTTTAAGGTCTCCTGTAGTAATATGGAGGTAAGGACGTAGCCAATTTATGTCTCCTAAAAGCTTCTGGAAATCATTTAAAGTTTGTAAGTGTCCTGTCCTAATGGTGAGTTTCTGTGTTTTTACCTTATAGGGAAATAGTTCAAAGCCTAAAAAGGTATGGGGGGGTTGTAACTGAATTTTATCGGGAGCTACTTGAAGTCCTTGATCCCTTAAGGCTTTTATAATTAATTGTGATAAATAGAGGACTTCAGAATGGTTAGGTCCGGCCAAGAGGATGTCGTCCATGTAATGGATGAGGTAGATATGAGGGTATTGTGAGCGGAATGGATCAATGACTTGAGCAACAAACTTTTGACAGAGTGTAGGACTATTAGCCATTCCTTGGGGGAGGACCTTCCATTGAAAGCGGGGCATAGGGCCTACACAGTTGACAACAGGGACACTAAAAGCGAATCTCTTTTTGTCATGAGGGTGTAGGGGTATGGAGAAAAAGCAATCTTTTAAATCAATGACAATTTTGTGGAAATCAACAGGGATGGCGATGGGGGGCGGGATGCCTGGTTGTAAGGCTCCCATAATTTGCAAAGTTTGATTTACTTTTCTGAGATCTTGTAAAAGCCTCCATTTGCCTGATTTCTTTTTAATAACAAAGATGGGGGTATTCCATGGGGAGGTAGAGGGTTCAATGTGTCCTGCTTCTAGTTGTTCCTGCACCAACTGATAAGCAGCTTGGGCTTTTTGAGAAGAGAGGGGCCATTGATCAACCCAGACTGGCTCATCACTTTTCCAAGTGATAGCATCAGCCCAAGGTGCAGGAGTGTCAATAGCCCTTATGAAAAATTTTGGGGGGCGTGGGGGTATCCCAAACCTGTTTTGTCCGTTTTCGTAGTGATTGTTATGGGGCTAGGGTCACCTTGTAAGTTTTTTCCCAGTCCTAACCCAGGGGACCACCCCTGTTTTTTCAGTTGCCTGGAGGCAAATTCATTACCACTGCAAAGGACAACATCTAATTGCTCTAGAATGTCTCTTCCCCAAAGGTTAACGGGGAGTCCAGGGACTATAAAAGGGCGAACCAGGCCATTGTTTCCTTCAGAATCTTCCCATTTTAAAAATTTTGAACTTTGTAAAGTATTACTGGACTGGCCAATGCCTTGTAAATGGGTTAACGAGGGCTGTAAGGGCCATGATTGAGGCCAATGGGTTTGGGATAAGACTGTAGCATCAGCTCCAGTATCTAATATACCTTGAAAGATTTTTCCATCAAGTTTAAGCTGGAGGGTGGGCCTATTAGTAGTAATTTTTTGCATCCAATAGACATCTGAGGAGCCAGGGGTGGAGGCTCCCCGGTAACTGCTTTGAGAAGGATAGGTGGAAGAAGATAGAGGCAGGGGAATAGCTTGTGCAATGCGAGTACCTGCAGACAGAAGAGTAGCTCCTAAGGGGGAAGATACAATAAGTTTAATTTCTCCTGTATAGTCATTGTCTATTAGAGTAGGGTGGACTACAAGGCCTTTGAGGGTGGATGAAGCTCGTCCAATAATAAGGAAAAACATGCCCTGGGGAGGGGGCCCATGGACTCCCGTGGGGATGATTGTTGGTCCTTCTTCAGGGGTTAATATTGTGTGGGAGGAGGGACCGAGGTCCAGGCCTGCGCTCCCTGGGGTGGCGCGCTGTAAGGGTTGTGCCCTAATGCCCTCGGGGCAGGTTGGTGTTGGGGAGGGGCTGAGGGCTGGCCCCCTGGCTCGTTTCCGGACGGCTGCTGGTGAGGCATTAAAACCTGGGGAAGCGGTGGAGCTTGATTGATGGGTTGCCCATTAATGTCTGTTTTGGATTTGCATTGGTTAGCCCAATGTTTGCCACGGCGACACCTAGGGCAAACAGTAGCTGGTAAAACAGGGCTGGGAGCTGCTTCTTGAGTGGCCTGGGTTTGTCCTTGTGTGGCTGTAGGGCAGTTTCTAGCCCAATGTCCAGGTTGCTTACATTTAAAGCAGACATTGGGTTTGTTAGAGGATAAGGCTGCTCCAATTGCAATGCCAATGGCATGTGAAGCCGAATCGATCCCTGAGCAGAGTTTGATAAAGTCTGTAAGGGATTTTCCGCGACGGTTACCGCGGAGTGCCGCCTGACAAGCAGGATTAGCGTTTTCATATGCCAGTTGGAGAACGAATGAGCTTTCGGTTTCCTGAGGGCCGAAAATGCGTTCGGCGGCTTCAGTTAGGCGGCCTACAAAGTCTGTATAGGATTCTTGTGTTCCCTGTCTGATCTTGGAGAGGGAAGAAGTGGAACTTTTAGTAGGGAGGTTTTTCCAGGCTGCTAAGGCTGCTGCTTGAACCTGGGTTAAAATGGCTTGACTGAATTGTTTCTGTTTTTCGGGGTCGGCATAAGGCTCAGTTCCTAAAAGCTTATTGAGGTTCCAGCGCTCAGCTCTTTTTTGAGCAGAGGGCATATTGCTAATGAATGAGCGGCAACGGTCATCATAATCAGTTTTCCAATGGAGGTAATCCCCTCTAGAAAGAACAGCCTTTACTAAGTGGAACCAGGTGGACGGAGTGGGGTGAAGGGATTCACAGATGGAATCTAAAAGTGACAGAGTGAAAGGAGCTGAAGGACCGTATTGGGAGACTGCGTGTTGTAATTCTTTAAGGTGTTTGAAACGCAGTGAGCGGGGACGGCATAGGACAAGGGGTAGGGGAGGATTCTCGTTATCGGAGGAGGAATCACCTTGTGGTGATTCGTT
>JAVSCE010003673.1:0-23639 GCA_032199065.1 Smutsia gigantea | reverse complement strand
GAAAGGGACTGGGGAAAATGGGCGGGAAGGGAGGGATAAGAGGGAAAAGGGGGCCTTACGATTAGCAGATATAATGTTGGGGGAGCATGGGGAGGGCGGTACAACTCAGAGAAGACAAGTAGTGATTCTATAGCATCTCACTACGCTGATGGACAGTGACTGTAATGGGGTTGGTGGGGGGGACCTGATGAAGGGGTAGTTTAATAACCGTAATATTGCACATGTAATTGTAGATTAATGATAATAAAATAAATTATATTAAAAAAAATAATCAACACAATTGACCAGCTTTTAGCCACACTGACCAAAAAGAGCAAGAGTGAGAATGAGGGAGAGACACATGGAGATAAAGAGAAAAGACACCAACAAAATTAGGAACTGAAGAGAGGCTATCATTTCCTACTTCAGAGCTATTAGGATTATAGGGAAACACTATCAACAATTTTACGCCAACAAATGAGAGAAATGAAATCGGCACATTTCCCGAAAGACACCAATTACGGAAACTGACTCAAGAAAACTGAGAAAAACCTTAGTAAGACCTACAACAAGGGATTGAAATAGTAATTTTAAATCTTCCCATAGTATAATTGCAGGCCTAGATGGTTTCATTGGTAAATCCTCCGAAACATTTCATGAAGAAATTGTACCAGTCCCTCTACAAATTCTTCCAGACGTAGAGGAGGGAACCAGACAAAGGCACTGCAAAAAGAGAAAATCTCAGGAATAGACACAGAAATACTCAACAAAATGTATGTAAACCGGACACCCCAAAGAATGAGTTTTACTGGTTGCAAATTAAAATCAGCCAGGTGGTTGGAGGAACCCAAAATGGAATGCAGACTGTGACACATGAATCTAAAGGTGGTTCAAAAGATCACGTAACTTGGCTGCAGGGCTGCAGAAAGCAGTGCTTGACTGGAAGCCGCAAGGCTACCTGCAGAAAGGACTGTACACAGACACTCTGGTGAGTTGCTCACAGGGCTGGCAGTTCTGAAACTACCTGTATTATATAGGATCACGCAAATAAGTAAATATAAATATGTTGTGGGTAACCAGAGCAGGTTTCTCTGAGGAAACCATTGGAGAAAAAAGTTACACATAAGCAAAGGGGGGACACTCCTACTATGAACCCTGCCATTCTGGATTTACAGTCTGAGGTATCAGTATGAATTCATTTACACACACGCATGTGCACGCACACAGGCTATAAATAGGAGCACATATTTGCTAGTTCTGTCAGCTGAAAGGACCTAGGAAGATAGACTCCCTAGTAGCTTATGAGCATACCTGAGTGCTAAGCTCTTGTGTTTTAAATTCCATCTTCCAGTAAACGAACTGAAGTTCTCAGAGAAGTAATTGATTAGCTCTGGAACTGGGGCAAGTAACATACAAGATGATCCTGAATCATCTCCTGTGGAGCTAGAAGGTTAAGTCCCCCAAAAAGGCCAGTGCTGGAGAACACAGGAATGTTCAAAGGACTTGGGCGCTAACCTGATAGAACTCAAAATGGTCAAATCTGGAACAATTTGAGCAACAAAGTAGTAATAATATTAGAGAGCCCAAAGAATAAAATAAATATTGATGAGTCCAAACAGATATGATTCAATCAATCAATCAATCAATCAAACTCTTAAAGAAGACTTGATTAAATGCAGGAGCAACCGGAAAGTAGAAAATCACCACTAGAACACCACAGTAAAAACTGCTGCAGGCAAGATTCACTGATGATGCTAAAATCAGCAGTGGTCGTTTAAGGATGAATAGGATTTCTGTGTAGCATCAAAGTACGACTCCCTCCCAAACATTTATTATAAGGGAAAATAGTAACTACACAGTGGAGAACCCTGGCAGACACCACCTTGACCCCGTGATCACAGTTAACATCTCCTGTGTCTTATCAGGTACCCCTCTGAGATGATGTGCTGAGAAGGGCGACTCACCTCTGTGGGATTCTTCTCAAAAAATCCATAATCTCAGTGTACTCAAGGAAACAATAGAGAAGTCCAAATGAGGGAAAATGTACAAAATATCCGTTACTCTTCAGACACATCAAGGTCACACATACCTTATGTAAGAGAGAAATGGTCACAGTTTGGAGGTAATGGAGGAGACATGGCAATGAAATGCAATGTGTAGTTCTAGATTGCTACTGGAACAGATAGACAACTTTACCGGAAAAACAGGGGAAATCCATTTAAAGTCAGAGGTTTAGGAAACAGCATTGTATCAATGTTTCCTGGTTACAACCAATGTTCTGTAAAATGTTAACCATGGAAGAAGCTCTGTGAAGACTGCATAGGAATTCTCTGTACTATCTCTGCAGCTGTTGTGTAAGTGTAAAATCACACCAAATTAAAAAATTTTAAAAACTAACGTTGTCACGTGTCATTTCCTAACATACACCAAGCATGATCTAGCCTACAGTGAGGTCAGGTGGGCAGGGGAGAAGCAGAAGTGTGGCCTCCCCACAGACTCAAAACAGAAATCAGGCATCAGCCTCCAGAGTCATGAAAACTCTACCCATTTTCCTAACAGCTGAGCCACAGAGAAACTGACGCAGTTAAGTCTGGCCACTCATACAATCCAGTGCTTCCTCCACTATGGATCTACGGATGCAAAGAGCAAAGACACAGTTAACATCCAGGAAATTAACAAAAAGTCGTCCATATATTCAAAATACATGTTACATGTAATACAACACATATTGTTATATATTCTACACATAGTTTATAGGCATATATACATATGTGATGTGCATTACTATACATATTACATGTCTGGGTGTATACATGTATTATATACAGATACATATTTCAATATATAATGCTATACTAATTATATTTATACATACATTACATATGTGCACTATGTATTCTTATATAGTACATATACTACATCATCTAGGTAACATACACACATAATATACACATTATATTATACATATTATATACTACATATGACTTTAATATAAATATATATAACATCCAGGAAATTAACAAAAAGTCATCCATATATTCAAAATACATGTTACATGTAATACAACACATATTGTTATATATTCTACACATAGTTTATAGGCATATATACGTATGTGATGTGCATTACTATACATATTACATGTCTGGGTGTATACATGTATTATATACAGATACATATTTCAATATATAATGCTATACTAATTATATTTATACATACATTACATATGTGCACTATGTATTCTTATATAGTACATATACTACATCATCTAGGTAACATACACACATAACATACACATTATATTATACATATTCTATACTACATATGACTTTAATATAAATATATATAACATCCAGGAAATTAACAAAAAGTCATCCATATATTCAAAATACATTTTGCATGTAATACAACACATATTGTTATATATTCTACACATAGTTTATAGGCATATATACATATGTGATGTGCATTACTATACATATTACATGTCTGTGTGTATACATGTATTATATACAGATACATATTTCAATATATAATGCTATACTAATTATATTTATACATACATTACATATGTGCACTATGTATTCTTATATAGTACATATACTACATTATCTAGGTAACATACATACATAATATACACATTATATTATACATATTCTATACTACATATGACTTTAATATAAATATATGAGACTCTGACATATATACATGTATGCTATGACTGTATATATGTGTCCTATATGACTGTTCATTTACCAGATGTTCATACCGGGAATGTGCAGATTCTCAGGCAAAGAGACCAGGGCCTAATTCAGCAAACGGGGAAGGTGGGAGGAGGCAACTATAGCAGTAGTGGACGTCCTGCCCGATCCTGCCTGCAAGAAAACTAGTCCAAAGCTTCCCCCTTCCGTTGCAAGGACCCTGAGCACGGGCGTGGGCCAGCCGAACAAGCTCCCGTCAGCCGGCTTTGAGGGGCCCATCGGGCAGAAAGGGGAGAGAGCTGTCCCACTGGGTGCACCCTGGGCCCTCTCAAGGCAAAGCTGGACTCATGATCTCCTACAGTGCTCCTCCAAGGACCCGCAAAGGCCTGGTGAACGCAGTTAAGTCTGGCCACTCATACAATCCAGTGCTGGAGGACCAGGAAAAGGGAGCCAATTTTTTTTTTTTTACAGCCAGGCCAGGAGATCCAAGGCAAACAGCGCCCCTCCGGCGGACTATAGGAAGGCAGCCGGGCCGGGGAAGTGCTGCACCGCCCAGAAGCTCCTGCGCTGTGAGTTAGTGCTGGAGGCTGGAGCGGCAAAGTCCTGCCGCGGGGCAGGGGTGGGCACCCAGGAAGGCTGAGGGGCGCAGAGTGACATGGCCCGCCTTACCCTTCTAAGACCTTGTTCATCCACTGGATCGCAGCTCTCTTTTCTAAGTCAAGGTCCTCCTCAGCAGTGACTCGATAACCTGTGCAAGGGGGCGTGGGCAGGAGCAGTGCGGTCATTTCTCCTGCAGCAGGCCAGCAGGGGAATCTTGCGCTTCCGGGGCCTGGAAGTGACAGGTGGGGGCGAGCAATTCCTCAAGCTTCGTTTCCGCCCTGAAGTGGCTTTTGCAGCTTTGTCGTGTTTGATGGTCCTCTGCGGTTCCAGGGAAGCCGGAGCGCTTGGCTGTAAGCCTTCCTCGCTGGCGCTCTTGGAGGACACGTTAGGAGAGGGTGAGGCCTGGCCGCGGGGCGCGGCCGCGCCCGGAGCGCTCCTCTGCGGGGGTGGGAAACCTCGGGAGGAGCTGGGAGAACTGGCAATGGTATTCCGTTTGCCGCAGGAGCTCAAAGAGCGGGCTTGGGATTTCTTGATAAGGCTGTCTTCTGAGTTCTTGGAACCTAAATCCCTCTTGAGAGGCCCGGGCCTGGGCACGAAGGAAGAGAGGGCTCCGTTGACCATGAGGCGCCTGAACGCGGAGCCACTCCTCTGGGCGTCCTGCCGCTCCGGGACCCGGCGCCCTTCCTTCCGCTTGGCCAGCTCTTCCCTGCTGTCGACGGCGGTCAGGTCCTTGTCTTCCTTGGCTCGCGGCTGACCTCCCTCTTCCAGGGCCCTCACCAGGGTCCCCTTTACACACGGGGCTGGGAGGTGACCACACCCTGAAGGGCACGTACAGATGACCACACCCAGCGTCCGTTTGCCCGTGGCAGATGCGATCTTCAGGATCACTGAGATGCACAACATCTTGGAGCTGCAGCCGGGCAGCCCTGGCTTCTCATGGCTCCTCTGGGGCCCCGGGGAGAAGACCCCCGAGTCGAAACAGCAGACCTGCTGGGTGGGATATTGCAGCCCATGGACCATGACAAACCACCGGCGGTACCAGCGCTGCTGGGGGAAATCCACAGGATCCTCATAGGACAGCCTGCGAGCCAGGGCTAGGGCGGGGGCCGCCGAGTGACCCCGGCAGGCGGGGTGCGCGGGCCGGACGCGCTCGGGCCTCTCCGGGGGGTCCGCGTCCAGCACAGCCGGCGACGGCGGCCGGGGACGGTGTCTGCTCAGGTAACTGCCCATGAGGAGCAGCCGTCGTGCACGCCCGGGTCGTCGAAAAGGAGTCAGTGCCTCAGAGAGGTTTCCGTTAGCTGCCGACGGCGCCCCGAGCAAGGCGCGCACCAGGGCGTGCCGTCTGTGACGCGCCGCTGGAACGCGTGAGCGGAGAAAGGGCGCGCGGACCCAGGGCGCCTCGGGCCCGCTGGCCGCGCTCGGAGGGGCGCGAGGGAGACGCGCTCCGGCCGCGCAGCCGCAGTTCGGCCGGCCGGCGCGGGACGCGGGCCCGGAGCCCGAGAACCGCTCTGGGCTCAGCAGCGCCCACTGGAGGCCGGAGCTTCAGGGTCAGCACCCTGTGTCCACAGGTGCGGATAACCCAGCGGAGATCCCCCCCTAACACCTGCCGCCCACACCCTGCAGGGTAGCACTGCCACCTGAAGGTCCAGGGGGCACGAGGACCCCAGGAGGGAAGCGGCTAGAAGGGCCGGATGCCAGAGCGGAGTCGCTGCTCCCACCCGCTTCCCTTCTGTACAATCGTACTGTCCAGGGACCCTTTCTTGTCTCCTCCTCCCCGGATTTAGAGACATGCAGTAGTCAAAGCAATCTTTATCATATTTTTTAATTGAGGTATCACTGATATGTGATCTTATTTTTTTTTTGGTTTCAAGTATACAACCGTGGTTCACCAGTGGCCCATATTATTAAATCCTCACCCCCACTAGTGCAGTTATTATCTGTCCACATAGGAAGATGTTACAGAATCACTGGCTATATTCTCCATGCTGTACTACCATCCCCATGACCCAGCTTACATTATGATTGAGAATTTTTGTGCCGCTTCATCCCCTGACCCTTTCCCCCACCCCAACCCCTCCCCCATGGTATCCACAAGTCACTTCTCAGTGTCTGTGAGTCTACTGTCTTGTTCATTTGGTTTTGTTTTTATATTTCACAAATAAGCGAAATCATATGGTATTTGTCTTTCTCCACCAGGCTTATATCACTTAGCATAATACCTTCTAGGCCCATCCATGTTGTCGCAAATGGCAGGGTTTCTTTTTTATGGCTGTGTAATATTCCATCATGTATGTATACCAGGGCCTTTTTTATCCATTCATCTATTGGTGGGCACCTTGGCTGCCTGCATAACTTACCTATTGTAAATAATGTGGTGGTAAACATATGCATGCATGTATCCTTTTGAATTAGGGATTGTGTTTTCTTCCACTAAATTACTAGAAGTGGAATTACTGGGGTATCGTATTTCTATTTTTAGTTTTTTGAGGAATCTCCATACTGCTTTCCACACTGGCTGCACCAGTTGATGTTCCCACCATCAGTGTGGAGTTTTCCCTTTTCTCCACATCCTTGCTAATACTTGTTATTTCTTATCTTTTCCATAGTGGCCATTCTAACTGGTGTGAGGTGATATCTCACTGTGACTTTGATTTGCATTTCCCTGGCGATCAGTGGTGCGGAGCATCGTTTCATGTGTCTGTTGGCCATCTGTATTTCTTCCTTGGAGAAATGTCTGTTCAGGTCTTCTTCCTTGGGGAAACGTCTGTTCAGCCCAAAACAGCAGAATGCACTTTCTTTATAAAGGACATGGGGAACATTTCCCAAAATAGAGCATGTAGGTGGCCATAAAAATGTCCCAATAAATATAAAAGAATTGAAATCACTGAACGTAGGTTTAAGGCCTCAGTGGAATAAAATTAAAAATCAAAAGCAGAAAGAAATTTTTAGAAATCCCCAATATATAGAAATTAAAGGATACCCTTCTAAACTTATCAAAGAAAAAAATCACAAGGGAAATCAGAAAATATATTGAACTGAATGTAATGTAACATCAATGTTTTTGGAATGCCAATAAAGCAGCTCTCAGAGGGAAATTTATAGCTTTAGACACCTACATTAGAAAAGGGAAAGGTCTCTCAAGTCCATAGCCTGATCTTCCATTTTAGGAAACTGGTAAAAGAAGAGAAAACTAAACCCCAAGGAAGCAGAAAAGGTAAAATCACAAAGATTAGAGCCTAACTAAATAAAATAGACAACCAAATAGGAGACGAAGAGAAAAAATAACAACAGAGAAAATAAAAGCCACAGAAATTTACTTCTTAAAAAAATAATCAACACTGGCTAGGAAGGATAAATATTGTCAAAATGGCTATACTACCTAAAGCAATCTACAGATTCAGTGCAATCCCTATCAAACTACCAAGAGCTTTCTTCAATGAACTGGAACAAATAATTCTAAAATTCATATGGAACCACAAAAGACCACGAATAGCTAAATCAATCCTGAGAAGGAGGAATAAAACAGGGGGAATTACACTCCCTGACTTCAAGCTCTACTACAAAGCCACAGTAATCAAGACAATTTGGTATTGGCACAAAAACAGACCCACAGACCAGTGGAACAGAATAGAAAATCCAAACATTAACCCAACATATACAGTCAATTAATATTTGATAAAAGTGCCTTGGATATACAATGGGGAGATGACAGCCTCTTCAGCAGCTGGTGTTGGAAAAACTGGACAGCTACATGTAAGAGAATGAAACTGGACTACTGTCTAGCCCCACACACAAAGGTAAACTCAAGGTGGATCAAAGACCTGAATGTAAGTCATGAAACCGTAAAACTCTTAGAAAAAAACATAGGCAAAAATCTCTTGGACATAAACATGAGCAACTTCTTCACGAACATATCTCCCCGGGCAAGGGAAACAAAAGCAGAAATGAACAAGTGGGACTATATCGAGCTGAAAAGCTTCTGTACAGCAAAGGACACCATCAGTAGAACAAAAAGACATCCTACAGTATGGGAGAATATATTCATAAAAAACGTGTCTGATAAAGGGTTGACATCCAAAATATGTAAAGAACTCATGCACCTTAACAAACAGAAGGCAAATAATGCAATTAAGAAATGGGCAGAGGACATGAATAGACACTTCTCCAAAGAAGAAATTCAGATGGCCAACAGGCACATGAAAAGACGCTCCACATCGCTAATCATCAGAGAAATGCAGATTAAAACCACAATGAGATATCACCTCACACCAGTGAGGATGGCCAACATCCAAAACACAAACAACAACAAATGTTGGCGAGGATGTGGAGAAAAGGGAACCCTCCCACACTGCTGGTGGGACTGCAAATTAGTTCAACCATTGTGGAAAGCAGTATGGAGGTTCCTCAAAATCTCAAAATAGAAATACCATTTGACCCAGGAATCCCACTCCTAGGAATTTACCCTAAGAATGCAGCAGCCCAGTTTGAAAAAGATAGATGCACCCCTATGTTTATCGCAGCACTATTTACAATAGCCAAGAAATGAAGCAACCTAAGTGTCCATCAGTAGATGAATGGATAAAGAAGATGTGGTACATATACACAATGGAATATTATTCAGCCATAAGAAGAAAACAAATCCTACCATTTGCAAGAACATGGATGGAGCTAGAGGGTATTATGCTCAGTGAAATAAGCCAAGCCGAAAAAGACAAGTAACAAATGATTTCACGCATATGTGGAGTATAAGAACAAATAAAAAATACTGAGTGAACAAAACAGCAGCAGACTCACAGAACCCAAGAACGGACTAATAGTTACCAAAGGGAAAGGGACTGGGGAAAATGGGCGGGAAGGGAGGGATAAGAGGGAAAAGGGGGCCTTACGATTAGCAGATATAATGTTGGGGGAGCATGGGGAGGGCGGTACAACTCAGAGAAGACAAGTAGTGATTCTATAGCATCTCACTACGCTGATGGACAGTGACTGTAATGGGGTTGGTGGGGGGGACCTGATGAAGGGGTAGTTTAATAACCGTAATATTGCACATGTAATTGTAGATTAATGATAATAAAATAAATTATATTAAAAAAAATAATCAACACAATTGACCAGCTTTTAGCCACACTGACCAAAAAGAGCAAGAGTGAGAATGAGGGAGAGACACATGGAGATAAAGAGAAAAGACACCAACAAAATTAGGAACTGAAGAGAGGCTATCATTTCCTACTTCAGAGCTATTAGGATTATAGGGAAACACTATCAACAATTTTACGCCAACAAATGAGAGAAATGAAATCGGCACATTTCCCGAAAGACACCAATTACGGAAACTGACTCAAGAAAACTGAGAAAAACCTTAGTAAGACCTACAACAAGGGATTGAAATAGTAATTTTAAATCTTCCCATAGTATAATTGCAGGCCTAGATGGATTCATTGGTAAATCCTCCGAAACATTTCATGAAGAAATTGTACCAGTCCCTCTACAAATTCTTCCAGACGTAGAGGAGGGAACCAGACAAAGGCACTGCAAAAAGAGAAAATCTCAGGAATAGACACAGAAATACTCAACAAAATGTATGTAAACCGGACACCCCAAAGAATGAGTTTTACTGGTTGCAAATTAAAATCAGCCAGGTGGTTGGAGGAACCCAAAATGGAATGCAGACTGTGACACATGAATCTAAAGGTGGTTCAAAAGATCACGTAACTTGGCTGCAGGGCTGCAGAAAGCAGTGCTTGACTGGAAGCCGCAAGGCTACCTGCAGAAAGGACTGTACACAGACACTCTGGTGAGTTGCTCACAGGGCTGGCAGTTCTGAAACTACCTGTATTATATAGGATCACGCAAATAAGTAAATATAAATATGTTGTGGGTAACCAGAGCAGGTTTCTCTGAGGAAACCATTGGAGAAAAAAGTTACACATAAGCAAAGGGGGGACACTCCTACTATGAACCCTGCCATTCTGGATTTACAGTCTGAGGTATCAGTATGAATTCATTTACACACACGCATGTGCACGCACACAGGCTATAAATAGGAGCACATATTTGCTAGTTCTGTCAGCTGAAAGGACCTAGGAAGATAGACTCCCTAGTAGCTTATGAGCATACCTGAGTGCTAAGGTCTTGTGTTTTAAATTCCATCTTCCAGTAAACGAACTGAAGTTCTCAGAGAAGTAATTGATTAGCTCTGGAACTGGGGCAAGTAACATACAAGATGATCCTGAATCATCTCCTGTGGAGCTAGAAGGTTAAGTCCCCCAAAAAGGCCAGTGCTGGAGAACACAGGAATGTTCAAAGGACTTGGGCGCTAACCTGATAGAACTCAAAATGGTCAAATCTGGAACAATTTGAGCAACAAAGTAGTAATAATATTAGAGAGCCCAAAGAATAAAATAAATATTGATGAGTCCAAACAGATATGATTCAATCAATCAATCAATCAATCAAACTCTTAAAGAAGACTTGATTAAATGCAGGAGCAACTGGAAAGTAGAAAATCACCACTAGAACACCACAGTAAAAACTGCTGCAGGCAAGATTCACTGATGATGCTAAAATCAGCAGTGGTCGTTTAAGGATGAATAGGATTTCTGTGTAGCATCAAAGTACGACTCCCTCCCAAATATTTATTATAAGGGAAAATAGTAACTACACAGTGGAGAACCCTGGCAGACACCACCTTGACCCCGTGATCACAGTTAACATCTCCTGTGTCTTATCAGGTACCCCTCTGAGATGATGTGCTGAGAAGGGCGCTTCACCTCTGTGGGATTCTTCTCAAAAAATCCATAATCTCAGTGTACTCAAGGAAACAATAGAGAAGTCCAAATGAGGGAAAATGTACAAAATATCCGTTACTCTTCAGACACATCAAGGTCACACATACCTTATGTAAGAGAGAAATGGTCACAGTTTGGAGGTAATGGAGGAGACATGGCAATGAAATGCAATGTGTAGTTCTAGATTGCTACTGGAACAGATAGACAACTTTACCGGAAAAACAGGGGAAATCCATTTAAAGTCAGAGGTTTAGGAAACAGCATTGTATCAATGTTTCCTGGTTACAACCAATGTTCTGTAAAATGTTAACCATGGAAGAAGCTCTGTGAAGACTGCATAGGAATTCTCTGTACTATCTCTGCAGCTGTTGTGTAAGTGTAAAATCACACCAAATTTAAAAATTTTAAAAACTAACGTTGTCACGTGTCATTTCCTAACATACACCAAGCATGATCTAGCCTACAGTGAGGTCAGGTGGGCAGGGGAGAAGCAGAAGTGTGGCCTCCCCACAGACTCAAAACAGAAATCAGGCATCAGCCTCCAGAGTCATGAAAACTCTACCCATTTTCCTAACAGCTGAGCCACAGAGAAACTGACGCAGTTAAGTCTGGCCACTCATACAATCCAGTGCTTCCTCCACTATGGATCTACGGATGCAAAGAGCAAAGACACAGTTAACATCCAGGAAATTAACAAAAAGTCGTCCATATATTCAAAATACATGTTACATGTAATACAACACATATTGTTATATATTCTACACATAGTTTATAGGCATATATACATATGTGATGTGCATTACTATACATATTACATGTCTGGGTGTATACATGTATTATATACAGATACATATTTCAATATATAATGCTATACTAATTATATTTATACATACATTACATATGTGCACTATGTATTCTTATATAGTACATATACTACATCATCTAGGTAACATACACACATAATATACACATTATATTATACATATTATATACTACATGTGACTTTAATATAAATATATATAACATCCAGGAAATTAACAAAAAGTCATCCATATATTCAAAATACATGTTACATGTAATACAACACATATTGTTATATATTCTACACATAGCTTATAGGCATATATACATATGTGATGTGCATTACTATACATATTACATGTCTGGGTGTATACATGTATTATATACAGATACATATTTCAATATATAATGCTATACTAATTATATTTATACATACATTACATATGTGCACTATGTATTCTTATATAGTACATATACTACATCATCTAGGTAACATACACACATAACATACACATTATATTATACATATTCTATACTACATATGACTTTAATATAAATATATATAACATCCAGGAAATTAACAAAAAGTCATCCATATATTCAAAATACATTTTGCATGTAATACAACACATATTGTTATATATTCTACACATAGTTTATAGGCATATATACATATGTGATGTGCATTACTATACATATTACATGTCTGTGTGTATACATGTATTATATACAGATACATATTTCAATATATAATGCTATACTAATTATATTTATACATACATTACATATGTGCACTATGTATTCTTATATAGTACATATACTACATTATCTAGGTAACATACATACATAATATACACATTATATTATACATATTCTATACTACATATGACTTTAATATAAATATATGAGACTCTGACATATATACATGTATGCTATGACTGTATATATGTGTCCTATATGACTGTTCATTTACCAGATGTTCATACCGGGAATGTGCAGATTCTCAGGCAAAGAGACCAGGGCCTAATTCAGCAAACGGGGAAGGTGGGAGGAGGCAACTATAGCAGTAGTGGACGTCCTGCCCGATCCTGCCTGCAAGAAAACTAGTCCAAAGCTTCCCCCTTCCGTTGCAAGGACCCTGAGCACGGGCGTGGGCCAGCCGAACAAGCTCCCGTCAGCCGGCTTTGAGGGGCCCATCGGGCAGAAAGGGGAGAGAGCTGTCCCACTGGGTGCACCCTGGGCCCTCTCAAGGCTAAGCTGGACTCATGATCTCCTACAGTGCTCCTCCAAGGACCCGCAAAGGCCTGGTGAACGCAGTTAAGTCTGGCCACTCATACAATCCAGTGCTGGAGGACCAGGAAAAGGGAGCCAATTTTTTTTTTTTTACAGCCAGGCCAGGAGATCCAAGGCAAACAGCGCCCCTCCGGCGGACTATAGGAAGGCAGCCGGGCCGGGGAAGTGCTGCACCGCCCAGAAGCTCCTGCGCTGTGAGTTAGTGCTGGAGGCTGGAGCGGCAAAGTCCTGCCGCGGGGCAGGGGTGGGCACCCAGGAAGGCTGAGGGGCGCAGAGTGACATGGCCCGCCTTACCCTTCTAAGACCTTGTTCATCCACTGGATCGCAGCTCTCTTTTCTAAGTCAAGGTCCTCCTCAGCAGTGACTCGATAACCTGTGCAAGGGGGCGTGGGCAGGAGCAGTGCGGTCATTTCTCCTGCAGCAGGCCAGGAGGGGAATCTTGCGCTTCCGGGGCCTGGAAGTGACAGGTGGGGGCGAGCAATTCCTCAAGCTTCGTTTCCGCCCTGAAGTGGCTTTTGCAGCTTTGTCGTGTTTGATGGTCCTCTGCGGTTCCAGGGAAGCCGGAGCGCTTGGCTGTAAGCCTTCCTCGCTGGCGCTCTTGGAGGACACGTTAGGAGAGGGTGAGGCCTGGCCGCGGGGCGCGGCCGCGCCCGGAGCGCTCCTCTGCGGGGGTGGGAAACCTCGGGAGGAGCTGGGAGAACTGGCAATGGTATTCCGTTTGCCGCAGGAGCTCAAAGAGCGGGCTTGGGATTTCTTGATAAGGCTGTCTTCTGAGTTCTTGGAACCTAAATCCCTCTTGAGAGGCCCGGGCCTGGGCACGAAGGAAGAGAGGGCTCCGTTGACCATGAGGCGCCTGAACGCGGAGCCACTCCTCTGGGCGTCCTGCCGCTCCGGGACCCGGCGCCCTTCCTTCCGCTTGGCCAGCTCTTCCCTGCTGTCGACGGCGGTCAGGTCCTTGTCTTCCTTGGCTCGCGGCTGACCTCCCTCTTCCAGGGCCCTCACCAGGGTCCCCTTTACACACGGGGCTGGGAGGTGACCACACCCTGAAGGGCACGTACAGATGACCACACCCAGCGTCCGTTTGCCCGTGGCAGATGCGATCTTCAGGATCACTGAGATGCACAACATCTTGGAGCTGCAGCCGGGCAGCCCTGGCTTCTCATGGCTCCTCTGGGGCCCCGGGGAGAAGACCCCCGAGTCGAAACAGCAGACCTGCTGGGTGGGATATTGCAGCCCATGGACCATGACAAACCACCGGCGGTACCAGCGCTGCTGGGGGAAATCCACAGGATCCTCATAGGACAGCCTGCGAGCCAGGGCTAGGGCGGGGGCCGCCGAGTGACCCCGGCAGGCGGGGTGCGCGGGCCGGACGCGCTCGGGCCTCTCCGGGGGGTCCGCGTCCAGCACAGCCGGCGACGGCGGCCGGGGACGGTGTCTGCTCAGGTAACTGCCCATGAGGAGCAGCCGTCGTGCACGCCCGGGTCGTCGAAAAGGAGTCAGTGCCTCAGAGAGGTTTCCGTTAGCTGCCGACGGCGCCCCGAGCAAGGCGCGCACCAGGGCGTGCCGTCTGTGACGCGCCGCTGGAACGCGTGAGCGGAGAAAGGGCGCGCGGACCCAGGGCGCCTCGGGCCCGCTGGCCGCGCTCGGAGGGGCGCGAGGGAGACGCGCTCCGGCCGCGCAGCCGCAGTTCGGCCGGCCGGCGCGGGACGCGGGCCCGGAGCCCGAGAACCGCTCTGGGCTCAGCAGCGCCCACTGGAGGCCGGAGCTTCAGGGTCAGCACCCTGTGTCCACAGGTGCGGATAACCCAGCGGAGATCCCCCCCTAACACCTGCCGCCCACACCCTGCAGGGTAGCACTGCCACCTGAAGGTCCAGGGGGCACGAGGACCCCAGGAGGGAAGCGGCTAGAAGGGCCGGATGCCAGAGCGGAGTCGCTGCTCCCACCCGCTTCCCTTCTGTACAATCGTACTGTCCAGGGACCCTTTCTTGTCTCCTCCTCCCCGGATTTAGAGACATGCAGTAGTCAAAGCAATCTTTATCATATTTTTTAATTGAGGTATCACTGATATGTGATCTTATTTTTTTTTTGGTTTCAAGTATACAACCGTGGTTCACCAGTGGCCCATATTATTAAATCCTCACCCCCACTAGTGCAGTTATTATCTGTCCACATAGGAAGATGTTACAGAATCACTGGCTATATTCTCCATGCTGTACTACCATCCCCATGACCCAGCTTACATTATGATTGAGAATTTTTGTGCCGCTTCATCCCCTGACCCTTTCCCCCACCCCAACCCCTCCCCCATGGTATCCACAAGTCACTTCTCAGTGTCTGTGAGTCTACTGTCTTGTTCATTTGGTTTTGTTTTTATATTTCACAAATAAGCGAAATCATATGGTATTTGTCTTTCTCCACCAGGCTTATATCACTTAGCATAATACCTTCTAGGCCCATCCATGTTGTCGCAAATGGCAGGGTTTCTTTTTTATGGCTGTGTAATATTCCATCATGTATGTATACCAGGGCCTTTTTTATCCATTCATCTATTGGTGGGCACCTTGGCTGCCTGCATAACTTACCTATTGTAAATAATGTGGTGGTAAACATATGCATGCATGTATCCTTTTGAATTAGGGATTGTGTTTTCTTCCACTAAATTACTAGAAGTGGAATTACTGGGGTATCGTATTTCTATTTTTAGTTTTTTGAGGAATCTCCATACTGCTTTCCACACTGGCTGCACCAGTTGATGTTCCCACCATCAGTGTGGAGTTTTCCCTTTTCTCCACATCCTTGCTAATACTTGTTATTTCTTATCTTTTCCATAGTGGCCATTCTAACTGGTGTGAGGTGATATCTCACTGTGACTTTGATTTGCATTTCCCTGGCGATCAGTGGTGCGGAGCATCGTTTCATGTGTCTGTTGGCCATCTGTATTTCTTCCTTGGAGAAATGTCTGTTCAGGTCTTCTTCCTTGGGGAAACGTCTGTTCAGCCCAAAACAGCAGAATGCACTTTCTTTATAAAGGACATGGGGAACATTTCCCAAAATAGAGCATGTAGGTGGCCATAAAAATGTCCCAATAAATATAAAAGAATTGAAATCACTGAACGTAGGTTTAAGGCCTCAGTGGAATAAAATTAAAAATCAAAAGCAGAAAGAAATTTTTAGAAATCCCCAATATATAGAAATTAAAGGATACCCTTCTAAACTTATCAAAGAAAAAAATCACAAGGGAAATCAGAAAATATATTGAACTGAATGTAATGTAACATCAATGTTTTTGGAATGCCAATAAAGCAGCTCTCAGAGGGAAATTTATAGCTTTAGACACCTACATTAGAAAAGGGAAAGGTCTCTCAAGTCCATAGCCTGATCTTCCATTTTAGGAAACTGGTAAAAGAAGAGAAAACTAAACCCCAAGGAAGCAGAAAAGGTAAAATCACAAAGATTAGAGCCTAACTAAATAAAATAGACAACCAAATAGGAGACGAAGAGAAAAAATAACAACAGAGAAAATAAAAGCCACAGAAATTTACTTCTTAAAAAAATAATCAACACTGGCTAGGAAGGATAAATATTGTCAAAATGGCTATACTACCTAAAGCAATCTACAGATTCAGTGCAATCCCTATCAAACTACCAAGAGCTTTCTTCAATGAACTGGAACAAATAATTCTAAAATTCATATGGAACCACAAAAGACCTCGAATAGCCAAAGCAATCCTGAGAAGGAGGAATAAAACAGGGGAATTACACTCCCTGACTTCAAGCTCTACTACAAAGCCACAGTAATCAAGACAATTTGGTATTGGCACAAAAACAGACCCACAGACCAGTGGAACAGAATGGAAAATCCAAACATTAACCCAAACATATACAGTCAATTAATATTTGATAAAAGTGCCTTGGATATACAGTGGGGAGATGACAGCCTCTTCAGCAGCTGGTGTTGGAAAACTGGACAGCTACATGTAAGAGAATGAAACTGGACTACTGTCTAGCCCCATACACAAAGGTAAACTCAAGGTGGATCAAAGACTTGAATGTAAGTCATGAAACCGTAAAACTCTTAGAAAAAAACATAGGCAAAAATCTCTTGGACATAAACATGAGCAACTTCTTCACGAACATATCTCCCCGGGCAAGGGAAACAAAAGCAGAAATGAACAAGTGGGACTATATCGAGCTGAAAAGCTTCTGTACAGCAAAGGACACCATCAGTAGAACAAAAAGACATCCTACAGTATGGGAGAATATATTCATAAAAACGTATCTGATAAAGGGTTGACATCCAAAATATATAAAGAACTCATGCACCTTAACAAACAGAAAGCAAATAATGCAATTAAGAAATGGGCAGAGGACATGAATAGACACTTTTCTAAAGAAGAAATTCAGATGGCCAACAGGCACATGAAAAGATGCTCCACATCGCTAATCATCAGAGAAATGCAGATTAAAACCACAATGAGATATCACCTCACACCAGTGAGGATGGCCAACATCCAAAACACAAACAACAACAAATGTTGGCGAGATGTGGAGAAAAGGGAACCCTCCTACACTGCTGGTGGGACTGCAAATTAGTTCAACCATTGTGGAAAGCAGTATGGAGGTTCCTCAAAAAACTCAAAATAGAAATACCATTGGACCCAGGAATTCCACTCCTAGGAATTTACCCTAAGAATGCAGCAGCCCAATTTGAAAAGGACAGATGCACCCCCTATGTTTATTGCAGCACTATTTACAATAGCCAAGACATGGAAGCAACCTAAGTGTCCATCAGTAGATGAATGGATAAAGAAGAGGTGGTACATATACACAATGGAATATTATTCAGCCATAAGAAGAAACAAATCCTACCATTTGCAACAACATGGATGGAGCTAGAGGGTATTATGCTCAGTGAAATAAGCCAAGCCGAAAAAGACAAGTAACAAATGATTTCACTCATATGTGGAGTATAAGAACAAATAAAAAATACTGAGTGAACAAAACAGCAGCAGACTCACAGAACCCAAGAACGGACTAATAGTTACCAAAGGGAAAGGGACTGGGGAAAATGGGCGGGAAGGGAGGGATAAGAGGGAAAAGGGGGCCTTACGATTAGCAGATATAATGTTGGGGGAGCATGGGGAGGGCAGTACAACTCAGAGAAGACAAGTAGTGATTCTATAGCATCTCACTACGCTGATGGACAGTGACTGTAATGGGGTTGGTGGGGGGGACCTGATGAAGGGGTAGTTTAATAACCGTAATATTGCACATGTAATTGTAGATTAATGATAATAAAATAAATTATATTAAAAAAAATAATCAACACAATTGACCAGCTTTTAGCCACACTGACCAAAAAGAGCAAGAGTGAGAATGAGGGAGAGACACATGGAGATAAAGAGAAAAGACACCAACAAAATTAGGAACTGAAGAGAGGCTATCATTTCCTACTTCAGAGCTATTAGGATTATAGGGAAACACTATCAACAATTTTACGCCAACAAATGAGAGAAATGAAATCGGCACATTTCCCGAAAGACACCAATTACGGAAACTGACTCAAGAAAACTGAGAAAAACCTTAGTAAGACCTACAACAAGGGATTGAAATAGTAATTTTAAATCTTCCCATAGTATAATTGCAGGCCTAGATGGTTTCATTGGTAAATCCTCCGAAACATTTCATGAAGAAATTGTACCAGTCCCTCTACAAATTCTTCCAGACGTAGAGGAGGGAACCAGACAAAGGCACTGCAAAAAGAGAAAATCTCAGGAATAGACACAGAAATACTCAACAAAATGTATGTAAACCGGACACCCCAAAGAATGAGTTTTACTGGTTGCAAATTAAAATCAGCCAGGTGGTTGGAGGAACCCAAAATGGAATGCAGACTGTGACACATGAATCTAAAGGTGGTTCAAAAGATCACGTAACTTGGCTGCAGGGCTGCAGAAAGCAGTGCTTGACTGGAAGCCGCAAGGCTACCTGCAGAAAGGACTGTACACAGACACTCTGGTGAGTTGCTCACAGGGCTGGCAGTTCTGAAACTACCTGTATTATATAGGATCACGCAAATAAGTAAATATAAATATGTTGTGGGTAACCAGAGCAGGTTTCTCTGAGGAAACCATTGGAGAAAAAAGTTACACATAAGCAAAGGGGGGACACTCCTACTATGAACCCTGCCATTCTGGATTTACAGTCTGAGGTATCAGTATGAATTCATTTACACACACGCATGTGCACGCACACAGGCTATAAATAGGAGCACATATTTGCTAGTTCTGTCAGCTGAAAGGACCTAGGAAGATAGACTCCCTAGTAGCTTATGAGCATACCTGAGTGCTAAGGTCTTGTGTTTTAAATTCCATCTTCCAGTAAACGAACTGAAGTTCTCAGAGAAGTAATTGATTAGCTCTGGAACTGGGGCAAGTAACATACAAGATGATCCTGAATCATCTCCTGTGGAGCTAGAAGGTTAAGTCCCCCAAAAAGGCCAGTGCTGGAGAACACAGGAATGTTCAAAGGACTTGGGTGCTAACCTGATAGAACTCAAAATGGTCAAATCTGGAACAATTTGAGCAACAAAGTAGTAATAATATTAGAGAGCCAAAGAATAAAATAAATATTGACGAGTCCAAACAGATATGATTCAATCAATCAATCAATCAATCAAACTCTTAAAGAAGACTTGATTAAATGCAGGAGCAACCGGAAAGTAGAAAATCACCACTAGAACACCACAGTAAAAACTGCTGCAGGCAAGATTCACTGATGATGCTAAAATCAGCAGTGGTCGTTTAAGGATGAATAGGATTTCTGTGTAGCATCAAAGTACGACTCCCTCCCAAACATTTATTATAAGGGAAAATAGTAACTACACAGTGGAGAACCCTGGCAGACACCACCTTGACCCCGTGATCACAGTTAACATCTCCTGTGTCTTATCAGGTACCCCTCTGAGATGATGTGCTGAGAAGGGCGCTTCACCTCTGTGGGATTCTTCTCAAAAAATCCATAATCTCAGTGTACTCAAGGAAACAATAGAGAAGTCCAAATGAGGGAAAATGTACAAAATATCCGTTACTCTTCAGACACATCAAGGTCACACATACCTTATGTAAGAGAGAAATGGTCACAGTTTGGAGGTAATGGAGGAGACATGGCAATGAAATGCAATGTGTAGTTCTAGATTGCTACTGGAACAGATAGACAACTTTACCGGAAAAACAGGGGAAATCCATTTAAAGTCAGAGGTTTAGGAAACAGCATTGTATCAATGTTTCCTGGCTACAACCAATGTTCTGTAAAATGTTAACCATGGAAGAAGCTCTGTGAAGACTGCATAGGAATTCTCTGTACTATCTCCGCAGCTGTTGTGTAAGTGTAAAATCACACCAAATTTAAAAATTTTAAAAACTAACGTTGTCACGTGTCATTTCCTAACATACACCAAGCATGATCTAGCCTACAGTGAGGTCAGGTGGGCAGGGGAGAAGCAGAAGTGTGGCCTCCCCACAGACTCAAAACAGAAATCAGGCATCAGCCTCCAGAGTCATGAAAACTCTACCCATTTTCCTAACAGCTGAGCCACAGAGAAACTGACGCAGTTAAGTCTGGCCACTCATACAATCCAGTGCTTCCTCCACTATGGATCTACGGATGCAAAGAGCAAAGACACAGTTAACATCCAGGAAATTAACAAAAAGTCGTCCATATATTCAAAATACATGTTACATGTAATACAACACATATTGTTATATATTCTACACATAGTTTATAGGCATATATACATATGTGATGTGCATTACTATACATATTACATGTCTGGGTGTATACATGTATTATATACAGATACATATTTCAATATATAATGCTATACTAATTATATTTATACATACATTACATATGTGCACTATGTATTCTTATATAGTACATATACTACATCATCTAGGTAACATACACACATAATATACACATTATATTATACATATTATATACTACATGTGACTTTAATATAAATATATATAACATCCAGGAAATTAACAAAAAGTCATCCATATATTCAAAATACATGTTACATGTAATACAACACATATTGTTATATATTCTACACATAGCTTATAGGCATATATACATATGTGATGTGCATTACTATACATATTACATGTCTGGGTGTATACATGTATTATATACAGATACATATTTCAATATATAATGCTATACTAATTATATTTATACATACATTACATATGTGCACTATGTATTCTTATATAGTACATATACTACATCATCTAGGTAACATACACACATAACATACACATTATATTATACATATTCTATACTACATATGACTTTAATATAAATATATATAACATCCAGGAAATTAACAAAAAGTCATCCATATATTCAAAATACATTTTGCATGTAATACAACACATATTGTTATATATTCTACACATAGTTTATAGGCATATATACATATGTGATGTGCATTACTATACATATTACATGTCTGTGTGTATACATGTATTATATACAGATACATATTTCAATATATAATGCTATACTAATTATATTTATACATACATTACATATGTGCACTATGTATTCTTATATAGTACATATACTACATCATCTAGGTAACATACACACATAATATACACATTATATTATACATATTATATACTACATATGACTTTAATATAAATATATATAACATCCAGGAAATTAACAAAAAGTCATCCATATATTCAAAATACATGTTACATGTAATACAACACATATTGTTATATATTCTACACATAGTTTATAGGCATATATACGTATGTGATGTGCATTACTATACATATTACATGTCTGGGTGTATACATGTATTATATACAGATACATATTTCAATATATAATGCTATACTAATTATATTTATACATACATTACATATGTGCACTATGTATTCTTATATAGTACATATACTACATCATCTAGGTAACATACACACATAACATACACATTATATTATACATATTCTATACTACATATGACTTTAATATAAATATATATAACATCCAGGAAATTAACAAAAAGTCATCCATATATTCAAAATACATTTTGCTTGTAATACAACACATATTATTATATATTCTACACATAGTTTATAGGCATATATACATATGTGATGTGCATTACTATACATATTACATGTCTGTGTGTATACATGTATTATATACAGATACATATTTCAATATATAATGCTATACTAATTATATTTATACATACATTACATATGTGCACTATGTATTCTTATATAGTACATATACTACATTATCTAGGTAACATACATACATAATATACACATTATATTATACATATTCTATACTACATATGACTTTAATATAAATATATGAGACTCTGACATATATACATGTATGCTATGACTGTATATATGTGTCCTATATGACTGTTCATTTACCAGATGTTCATACCGGGAATGTGCAGATTCTCAGGCAAAGAGACCAGGGCCTAATTCAGCAAACGGGGAAGGTGGGAGGAGGCAACTATAGCAGTAGTGGACGTCCTGCCCGATCCTGCCTGCAAGAAAACTAGTCCAAAGCTTCCCCCTTCCGTTGCAAGGACCCTGAGCACGGGCGTGGGCCAGCCGAACAAGCTCCCGTCAGCCGGCTTTGAGGGGCCCATCGGGCAGAAAGGGGAGAGAGCTGTCCCACTGGGTGCACCCTGGGCCCTCTCAAGGCAAAGCTGGACTCATGATCTCCTACAGTGCTCCTCCAAGGACCCGCAAAGGCCTGGTGAACGCAGTTAAGTCTGGCCACTCATACAATCCAGTGCTGGAGGACCAGGAAAAGGGAGCCAATTTTTTTTTTTTTACAGCCAGGCCAGGAGATCCAAGGCAAACAGCGCCCCTCCGGCGGACTATAGGAAGGCAGCCGGGCCGGGGAAGTGCTGCACCGCCCAGAAGCTCCTGCGCTGTGAGTTAGTGCTGGAGGCTGGAGCGGCAAAGTCCTGCCGCGGGGCAGGGGTGGGCACCCAGGAAGGCTGAGGGGCGCAGAGTGACATGGCCCGCCTTACCCTTCTAAGACCTTGTTCATCCACTGGATCGCAGCTCTCTTTTCTAAGTCAAGGTCCTCCTCAGCAGTGACTCGATAACCTGTGCAAGGGGGCGTGGGCAGGAGCAGTGCGGTCATTTCTCCTGCAGCAGGCCAGCAGGGGAATCTTGCGCTTCCGGGGCCTGGAAGTGACAGGTGGGGGCGAGCAATTCCTCAAGCTTCGTTTCCGCCCTGAAGTGGCTTTTGCAGCTTTGTCGTGTTTGATGGTCCTCTGCGGTTCCAGGGAAGCCGGAGCGCTTGGCTGTAAGCCTTCCTCGCTGGCGCTCTTGGAGGACACGTTAGGAGAGGGTGAGGCCTGGCCGCGGGGCGCGGCCGCGCCCGGAGCGCTCCTCTGCGGGGGTGGGAAACCTCG